>PVJO010002957.1:0-132021 GCA_004026905.1 Hystrix cristata
TTTTTTTTTGCTGAGATATGTGTATATTAAATCATAAAAGGAAAAGTGGATGTACCTTGTCAAGTAGAATAGGTGTGGTAGACTGAAAAAGGTGTTGAAAGTTTATGATTCATGATTTATTAAAAGTGGAGTTGCGTTAGCTTTAGATTATGTGTCTGATGTTACATACCATACCCCGACTGTACTTGCAATTTACACTTCCTTCAGATAAAGAAGTGCCTGTGTACAGTAGATGAATTTTAGATAAATTCCTCAGGATTTTAATTTTCACAGAGAGGTCTGCCTTTGTCCTTCAAGCTTCTTGACACCCCGTTGTGTTGTATTGCATTAGGGGCATAATCTTTTATGATGCCACTTGTAGGAAATTGTTAGTGCTGGTGCCCAGTAGAGGCTTGGCAGGCACCGGGCACAGTGCCGGACACACCTCGGTAAACACGGAGAGCACGGTGCTCGGCCCTGCACTCTTCCGAGTGGACGGGAAAGTGCAGGAAGGGAAACAGGCTTCCTGAAGAGATGGACGTGCTCTTTCCAGGAAGCCAAGATGCTGGTGGGGCGGGCACTTGACCCAGACACGGGGATGATGGAAGGTTTCACAGTGGAGGTGTGGAATAAAATATCATGATGGGAAGGAGGCGATTTTTTGTATACTGACTGGCTTGCAAAATAGGAATAGTATAACATTTCTAAATTTGAGAAAGAAAAATAGTACGTAGTTGGAAGGCATCTCTCTGAGCAGTAGGCAGTTCATCATGTGGGGTAAAACTCACTGCACCTGGGCTGGGGATTTAGCTCAAGGAGTAGAGTGCTTGTGTAGGAGGCACAAGGCCCCGAGTTCGATCCCAGCACCCCCCCCCAAGAAAACAAACAAAAAAACCCAACTCAGTGAACCTGTCTTCACATTTGTAGAGTTTGAGAAAAAAAACATTACAATTACCATGAATTTAAAAGAATTTGAAAATAAAACAATATGAGTAAAGTATATAGTTACTCAAGTTCTGATAAATAATACTTGGGCAGGCATAAGAAAGAATATTTATATTAAATAAATAATTCTTGCATGCATATATTTGTAATAATGAATTTCCCTAGAAAAAATTATTCATTTGGGCACTTTTCCAAAAGATAGTATTAGAAATCATGTTAATATTAAAATATTTTAACTTAAAATCTTCAGGAAAGGTAATGTGTTAATATGATGTGCAGTCTTAGAATTTTATTCATACATATTTACCTTTATGTGCTTCCATATATTTTATATTTATACAATTTTATAAGCCATTCATACTGTGTCAGTAAAACTATTTTGTATATTAAGACTTCAATATTTAAAATGTTGAGCCACTAGTTTTTATTAATTACCTGTTAATTACAGCACTATAGATGAGATTTTACAATGTAGAGTGTGTAATTTTAGATTCTTCCTCTTTCCTTTTAAACTGTTTTCGGGCATTGTTATTGGGATTGCCTTTGGGAAAATTCACCTCTCTACACTGTCCTTTCTGAAATGATAGAGGCAGATGTTAATAAAATTTGTAAAATTATATCACTATTTTTTGGGTTTACTGCTGAAGGTATATTACCTACTCCAGATACTATTGTCACTGCAGTGTAACTGAATTCCCGAGAGTTGACAGAGGAAGATTAGTTCCATGTGCTAGCTGACCTACTTCAATCAGGTTGATCTCGTGTAAAAGGGTAGTGTTGGGCTGAGGATTTAGCTCGGTGGTTAGAGTGCTTGCCTAGCCAAGGACAAGGCCCCGAGTTCAATCCCCAGCACCAACCCCCTCCCCAAACCAACCAATCAACCAACAAAACAAAAAAACCAAAATCAAAAAAGAGTGGCTAGTGTCGGTGATGGTTAGGAGCATAGATGCCAAAGTCACACTGCCTGGGTCAAATATGGCCTGCATGGAAACTGAGCAAGTCACTGACCTTCAGTGTGCATTTCACAATTTCCTCATCTTTGAGATTGTTATAAATGGTACCTACTTTATAGAGTTATTGTGATGGTTGCAAAGGTTAATTATTAAAAGTGCCTAGAACAGTCCCTGACATATAGTAGGTGCTCAGTAAGTATTAGTGAGTACCATGTTTCATTTGACCTTCAGTAGCTCTCCATTATTCTTTGGGTAAAGAACATTATGGTTAACAAGGCCTGTAATACAGCCCCATTATCTGGCCCTACTTGTTATTCACATCTCTTTATTTTCCTTAACTCTGTCAAGAGCCTTTCCACTTTGGGGGAATTTGTACTTCCCTGTTGTCTCTCCTGAGATGCTGTCCATGCCATCCTTCTTTGACCACTGATTGTTTTCTTAGACTTCACAGTTGAGCTGAAATTCCCACTGTTAGCCTGACCTTTCGTGATATTCCCACAAGCTCGATATTCTCCAGCTAACCTCGATGCTATCTCCTTGTTATTAGGTACATTCATTGTACAGTTTTAACTGTGTTGTCCTATGGTTAGCTCGTATGCTGTCTTTCCACATCAGAACATTTTGTGGACACAGAATGGTACATAGTAGGCACAGAATAGTACATAGTAGGCACAGAATAAATGATAAATGAAGAAGAGTGAATTATGAGTGAGTGAGTTGCCCTACACTTGGGCATTATGCATAGCTGACAGGAACAGATACAGGTGACAGATAATCCTGAGAAGTGCGATTAGACATTTTTTTGGTACTTGAAACTTGAGCAGGTAAACATGTACTTGAGAACTACCCACACATAGTGTTCGGTTTTAATTTAATCTTTTTTTATATTTGTATGTTGTGCTAAACAGAATTATTGTGCTTAAATTTACTCATCACGGTATAAATATTGCCCGTCTCTTCCATCTGGGGATTTACCTGTCTCAGCTGGACGCTTGGTGGGTGCTTCATGGCCGCAGGAGGCCTGCATGTGCCCGTTGAGCACGTACCTGCAAGTGAGCGTCCCGCGGGTGGGAGCCCTGAGCACCAGGACGAGGCAGCTGGACAGCAGGGCGCCCGCCTGCGCGCCACAGTACAGATCTCTGTCTGGGGTAGATCGGTCTGTTAGTTTGTACTTTAGTGACAGCGTTTATCTTCCTGCCTTTTCTCCTGTTCTTTTTGTTTCTTGTGTTACCTCCACTTCCTTTCTAGCCATTCATACGGTTTTCACTTCTTTTTCCCTCATTCTCCTCCAACTTCACGTGCTTGAAAATGCTTCCTTTTCTCTCCTCTACTCGCTCTTCAGCTTAAAAACCCAAGTGAGGCTCTTTTTTCCCATGAACTCTTAAGATTTTCGTGTGAAGTCTCCTGTACCTTTGACATAGGCAGTGAAAAACTGATCAAAATTAAGCCTATTCAAAGATACTAAACTTGTGTTCCAGTAGAAGATTAAGGTTTGGCATAGAGAACGAAATTCTATAGTTAGAATCTTATGAACCAGAACCAATAAAA
Organism: Hystrix cristata; assembly: GCA_004026905.1. Lineage (NCBI taxonomy): Eukaryota > Metazoa > Chordata > Mammalia > Rodentia > Hystricidae > Hystrix > Hystrix cristata. Next base: position 3,426 of record PVJO010002957.1, read on the forward strand.
TGGTTCACCAGAGTGCGAGTGTTTCACACTTTCTGGATCCCTGGTTACTCAGCACAGCGAACTCAGCCTCACCTCCACCAACTACGGTAGCCGCCTCCCGTGTCTCACTCTGCGAGGGAAACGGTAGAGCCGGGTGCAGTAATGAAGAGAGCCGACGTCTTCCACGGAGATTGGGCTCAGAAGTTTGTAAAAGTCTGGCTTCCACAAAAATCTCAGAGGAATTTGAATAGCATGTAGTTTGTGATATTTAAGAAAATACATTGTTCATAGATAGAGAATAGTCTTTTTACTTCGGAGCATTTGGCAACAATGAACTTACTCAATTTATGGGCTCTTTCAGAAAGACATACAGATTTTATTGCTTGTCCCAGTCATCTTTGGCTGTGTTAATAGTCATAAAGATCCTTCCATAAGGATTTCAATTTTCCATAGAACAGAATTATCTTTACAGTGATTTTTAAAAATGTAAGGCATGATTTCTTGATTTTTTGGGGGGATACACTATGTGCATCTTCAAATACAAAGTCATTTGCTAGACATGTTAACACTTAGTCTGAAATTGTTTTCTGAATGACATGCCTTTTAAAAACTGAGCGACCTGGGGGTAAGTTTAACAGGTGTGCATGATTCTAAAAAAATTATATCGATTGGCAAAATATCTTACATTGCCATAAGCATTGATCTCTTTGGTAATAAACAAATATGACTTGAAAGATGCAGTAATATATTTTCAGATTCTCGTTTATGTTGAAAATAATAATTAAGTATAAATTTTGCAGAACTACTAAAGATTTTATCTCCTTAGACCATGCTATCTTATTATTAGCTTTGCAGTGCTAGAGATTGCACCCAGGGTCTTTGCACTGAGCTACGTCCTCAGCCCTTTTTTATTTTGAGACGGGGTCTCAGCTGAGCTGCTCAGTTACCCAGGCTGGGCTCGAACTTTTTATCTTCCTGTCTCAGCCTGCCAGAATGCTGGGATTACAGGTGTGCTCCCCCTTACTGCCGGATCGTGCTGGTTTTACTCAGAGGTAAAATTACCAGCCGCTTAGGGGCTGTCTGGTTCTATTGATAGTTAATGGGGAATGATGAAAATATCTGTAAATGACATAGAACATTTCAGCTAATATTTTTAGGTATAGAGCCTATTCTTTAAGGGAAGTGTTCCTCAGGGAGCTGTTGAAAGAAAATGACTCCTGCACAGATTGAAGGATGTTATTTTAATAATAACTCGGCAGTATATGGTTCTTCGTCATGGAGACATGCTTTGTTAAGAGCTCTGTGTAACAGTATAAAAAGTGTTTAAATACTCATTTTTTAAAAACAGTGATTTAGTTCCCTGGGTAAATAGGTTTTTAGGCAGATGATATAAAACTCAAAGCTGTAAAAGTAAGCTTTCCTCCTCCCCCTTTTCCCTCTTTTCCTCCTACCTGCTTCTTTCCCTTCCACTCATTCTTCCCAGAGATAATTGTGGGGACCAGGTTATTCAGAGATAGCCTGACACACAAACTAGAGTAGTTATATACAGTTGTGTATCTTTCACTCACTGTACTTTGGCAGCCATTCCATCTCAGCATGCACAAGCCTGCATTGTAAACGTGGTGTGCAGTTGCAGTGTGCCGCTTTAGTGGAATGTGTGTGTTCTAGTCATTTGCCGTGTGTGGAAATGTGTGCGTGGGTCTGTAGGAACATTTTCAGAACACAGACTGTGGAGTTGCACACACGGCTCGTACCGGTTCCCACACCCATGCATGATGGGCGAGTGTCTGCTTCCCTGTACTTACATGCTTACCATTCAGTGTTGTCGGACCCTTAGTACTTTCTCTTTTCCAGTTTTCCAAGTTGGTTAATGCTTTACTTTGCGTTTCTTGTTGTGGGAGAGATTTAGCATCTTTTAATGTACTTTAAAACACTGAGACTGATTTTTTGTAAAATATTTGCTTATGTCGATTGTTTCTTATAATTGTTTGGTCTGTGTTCTTTTTCTGTTAGGAGCTTATCAGATATTAGGAAAACCTATTTGTGATAACTTGGAAAAGTTTTACTCAGCTTGTATCTTGATTTATGACGTTTTTGGGTATTTTCCCCTTAGTCCCAAAATTTAAAACACTATTTATCATCATAATTTATTTGATCCTAAAAAATTACAGATAATAACACGGGCACATGTAACTTGCCCAAAGTCTTACAGCTACATTGATCTCAGTTCCTGTGAGCCACAGCCCGCCCTCTGCCCTACTCTGCTATCCTGCCTGGTCTCTTTTCCTTAAAAACCACAACAGCAGTGTTTCTGACAGTTTTCAGAGTAAAGCTGACAGTCATTTGTTTTTATGTCCAGAAAGCATTTTTGCACTCAGGGTTTTATATTTGAGGTGAAGCATATTAAGGATGAAAAAGAGCGACACCTGGAAGGTGATATTTAATAAGTAGCAGTGTAGTTTGGGTTATCTGTTTCCTGCTTGAAAAAATAAGAATGCTTTTTGCAGTTGGAGTTTAGATGAAGTTTAATGATAGTCCATTTGGGAATATTCCTGGACTCACAGAACCTTAAGGCAGGGTGCAGCATGTAGATTGGAGTCACCTTCTTAGGAGAGTCCTGACTTGGGAAGGTGGGTGGAAGGCCAGTGCCTGCCTTGCTCCTCAGGTTGCTGTCCCTTATCCCTGCATGAGCCTGGTAATGAGCAAGACCTCTGTGAATAGTTGATTGTTTTACATGTAGAAGACTTCTTATAAAAGCAAATACTGCTTATTTACATGCTTTCGATTAAAAAAAAATGTTGTCTTAAAAAAGCAGAATTTCGGGGGCTGGGGATTTACCCAGTGCTTAGAGTGCTTGCCTAGCAAGCCAAGGCCCTGAGTTTTATCCCCGGCATCCCCCTAAAAGCATAATTTAAATGCTTGTCTGTAGTCCTACAGGTGCTGTGACAGGAATCAGTAAGTTGTACTGTGTGTCAAAGAGGAGGGAGGAGATGGTTCTGCCAGGACTGGGGAAGGAAGGAATCGTGCTGTCTCAACTAAATCTTGGAAGAAAAGGAAGAAGCAGCTTTCCAGCAGCAGCGCAGGGCCGCCCTGCCGCGGAGATGCGTTGGTGTCTGAGGGTCTGTAAGGGGCGAAGAAAAGGAGACTCAGCCCAGAGTTGAACCTTCTTGCCCCCGGGATAGTGCTATGTCATCGGGAACACAAGACACATTTGTGATTCAAATTTTTAGCAGCTGCATTACAAAAAGTAAAAAAAAGAAACAAGTGAGATTAATTTTAATAATTCATTTTACTCAAGCAGAAAAATTGGATGGGAATGGGGTAGATGATGTCATGTGGGATTATAAACGGTTTTCTTTTTTTTTTAAACTTGTGAAAGAAGAAACTTAATGTTTTAAAATATGAAGGGGGATGGATTCAGAAGAATAGAAGAATTCCAAATACAGGGGTTTGACTGGGGAGATACAGATTTGGTCTTGGTTGGCTGAAAGGAGACGTTTTCCTCTGAAAGCAGGAGAGATTTGTGCCTCGGTGCAGGCTTTGGAAGTCTAGAGAAGTTAGAAATGTGTTCTAAAGTATAACTTTTCATGAAAGACAAGTGAAGCTTAAAATTCCAGGTTGTTCATAAAACAGTAGAACTCTCTTACACGTGTTCAGTCTTCCTCTTCCTTCCTCTTCGGCGATCACCTCAATTCACACTGAACAAAGGGCCTTGGTCTGAGGGCCCTGAGTGTGGGTGAGGGAAGTGTCCTCGGAGCGACAGCGGCGCTTCCTGAGGATTTTGGAAGGAGATTCAAGGCTGACTGCTGCAGACAGTGCCTTGCAAGTTTCAAACTAATTCATAAAGAAGTGGATGTCAACTGACGGGGGTTCTTGTTTTTAGGCACAAAGGAATAGTGGAGGGGAAGAAGTGGCAAGAAAGAAACACTCTTCAGAGTCATGGAAAAGATCAGTAGATAAATCTTTGATTCCAGCCAATGCTTTTTTTTTTTTTTAAATCTCTTTTTCAAAACTGTAGGTTAACATGTTGCAGAAAATATATCTTAAACTCGAAGGAAGGAATGTGCCGCTCACAAAATCGTAGTGCAGGACTGGGTGCTGCAAGGTGGGCCCAGGCTTGCAGAGGTGCGCCCTGAGGAAGGGCTCTGTCCCCCGCCTGCCTGAGCCCTTCGCGCAGGGAGGATGCCCCCAGCTCGGTGTGCACCACGGCGGGGTGGGGTGAGCGGGGTGTGGGCACGTCCCTGACAGGCTCTCTAGGAGGGCGGCCGGGCACGCTCAGGCCTCCCCGGTGCCGGGTGCGGGAGCGTGCACACGCAAGACGCAAGCGAAGACTGTCTTTGTAAGAAAGTCTCCTGTTTTATTTTTAATATTACAATTTTTCATTATATTCCAGATTGTATTTTAGCATAAGTTGAGAATTCCTTTTAAATCTTTGAGTAAATGAATGATCCAAATCTATTGTTTAACCTGTGACTTCAGACTATTATTTTTAATGTATTATATGCACTTTTGATAAATAGAACACTGAAACACTTTTTATAAATACTATATCCTACTTATATTTACTAGAAATCGTGATTCTCATAAAATACTGTCCATTTTAAAGACACTTCACTTTTATTTACAGCTGTGTGTAGTCCTTGCGATTAACCAGTTCTTAGATATTAATAGCTAAAGTAAAAACATCTGGGGGCACTTTATTTTTTAATATGCTTTGTACTCAAGGTCATTAAATTTAGTCTCTGAATGTGTTTAGTAGCTGTAATTGTGCTGCAGGACAATTTAAAACTAGAGCTGAACTCTTAACCTCAGAGTTCCTCTAGGATAATTACAGGATGAAAAATAGCTTCGAGAAAATAAATTTATTTTCATTAAGAAAGATGCCTCACAGTACTGTTGAAATATGATGGTATTTTCGTGTTACACACACGTTCACTGTACATATGTACGTCCATCTTTTTATTTATTTTTTGGTGCTGGGGATCGAACTCAGGGTCTTGTGCTTAGGCTAACCATTGAACCAAATCCCCAGCCACCATCTACCTGTTTTTAGGAAATAGTTACCCATTTGCTTTGATATCCAGGTGACACAGGTGATTTAGGTCTTAAGGAAAAACCTTTATTTTCCTTATTTCCAATTAAGAGGAGTATTTTCCAGGCATTGTTTTAATGCTTAAAATATTTATTCCTTAACCCTAAAAAAATCAAGTAACTTGACTAAAAAAATCAAGTTATTTGAGTAAGTAATTTGCCTAAAGTTAGATAGCTGCTAAGTAGCCGGTAACTGGAGAAGCTGGGCACCCTGACGCGGGTGGAGACCCTCGCTGCACCCCTCGTGGTCTCTATCCCCTTCCTAAGATGTAGCCTTTGGTGGATACGTGTGCGCAGTATGCGATCAAAACGGTCTGCGGTGCGCTGGCCGTGGTCAGCCGCCCCCACGTGAGCAGGCTGTTCCCAGAGCCACATCTGGGCTCTGCCCGCTGCAGTCCTGCTTCTTCGGGTGTCTGATGCGTTTCTTCTGCGAAGTGCCTTTTGGGTGCTACCTCTACAGGAAGGTGATGGTTCCACTCTCCAGCGATGACAGTAGAACGGCCATTCTTGGACCCTTGTTTGTTATTAACTGCTCTATTTACTACAGAAGTTTCTTTTGACTAATGAAGAGATTTCAGATTTATCTTTTGGTTGATATTTTTAGTCTGTTCAGTGACAGATTGAATTAGAAGCTTTTGAACTTTTTTTGGAAACATAACAGCTCTCTTCAGTGGAGGTGTGGCCAATGGCCTTCTTTCTTGTTTTGGTGAGTGGGGACAGTGGAAAGGTCTCAAGAACCCTTTGCTCCTCTCTCCCTTTATCAAGGTGCAGTTTGCCTTCCTCTCCTCTTTTGGAGAGCGCACCCCGAGCTCAGGTCAGTTCGGTGGTATATTCCCTTTTTTATAAGAATAATATCCATGAGCTTGGGTTGCCACCCTTAAGCCGGAAGCATGGAAGAAATGTTAAGTGTAAACACAACTCTTCTAAGTTGAGTTTAGAGAAGCAGTGAAATGATGGGTACCAGAGGGGATATTGGACCAGGGCATAAACTTTCAGTTACAAGTTCTAGAGATCTAATGTACAGCATGGTGACCGTAGTTAATAATGTCTACTTGAGATTTGCCTTGAGAGTAGATTTTAAGCGGTATCTTCTTTGCACACAAAAGGTGAAAAAGGAAACCAACAATAGCATAGCCTTTCTATTTCGAATCATGTTTTCAGTGTGTGTCATCTACTTTGAGTTTTCCTTCATTGTGGCTCGCACTTTTTTTGTTCTTTGCCAAGTCTTATTCGCCTTTTTAACAAGTTTCAATACAAACTGATACTTCAATTACTGGGTTACCTGGTTTAGTTTACAGACCTGGATTTGGAAATGATGATGCTGTTTTCAATACAGACTCGACAGCTGGGCGACTGCGGTTCTGACAGATCGCTTAAGCTCTGTACTTACTGTCTAGATGTTGAAGACAGTCATATTTATCTTATCAGTTTTTTTATGCTTCTTTATTTTTATTGGTACATGTCTTTTTCTTGTTTCTAAGTACATGTTTGTAGTTCGTGCAGTTTGCAGTCATCTTGGGGAGTGGTTACATGTACATAATAGCTTGGTTTTTTTTTAATCCCCTTCCCCCTTTCCCCGCCTCCTCTGATTCCCTAATCGCCTTAGTACAAACAAAGAACATGAAAAAATCCAGATGGGAAGGGACAAGGGGACAAATTTCACACAATAGGGGAATGGTACAAGGAAACAAGGAGAGAGGCGGGGGGAAGGGAAGGGGGAATGAGAGGAATAAAGATATGCCATGAGCAGGAACTAATAACCCTAATTAATGTGTATATTATAAGCCATAACGTGCACTAAGACAGTATCAACAGGTATGAAAAAAGCTTGCTCTCTTTATCTCTGTACCTCAAACCCTAGCTCTCTACTCTAGATACAAGAAACTCAAACTTAAGGAAAATGGGTTGATTCGGAGGATGCGTAATGGTTCAGAGGCAGCCGTGCACAGTGGAGGCTTCAGGGTGGGAGCCAGCTGCCTGTTCACTTGGGTGCCTAGAAGTTGTGCAAATAGGTGACATAGCTCTGGTCACCTTCCCTGCTCAGGATTACGGACTGTGGGGGAACATGTCGGTTCCCACCCGATTGCGTCTCTGTGGCAGAGGGCTGGCGTGCTGTGTGCAGGAAGGAGTCTGATGCTGACGGGACAAGATGGCAAGTAGCGCTCCCCATTCTCCCGTCCTCTGTCTGCCTTTCGCACTGTGTGGGACACAGGCCATCTAATGGGATACAGGATCTTGCTCAGGTGAGGAAAAACTTGCTGAAAAAACAAAGAAGTAGTGGCTCTGGTTTCCAATCTGTTTCATATTGATTCCTGGGCAGTTCTCAGTGAGTCGTGTCATTCACTCATCGGTGATATGAATTCTGAGGATGACTGAGGGATACCAGAGGAATAGAACATAGCAGCCATATATTTCCACCGTATCCTCCTTCAAGGGGGAGCCACAGAGGAAAGAAAAGGAACAATTAGATGAGTGTTTGAGCTGGTTCTGGTTTGGCTTCTTGTAAGAATTTTTTGCCATTAGCACCTCAAAAGCAAGCAAATCAAATGTTAATACTAAGGGTGGGAGAATTGTAGAATGTTGGTAATTAGAATTTGGTAGATGATGTAGTTGATAGAGGATGTAGTTACATGAAGAGTGAACAGTTGGGAAGTAAAGTTATATGAGGAAATATTTTCTCGGCTAACTTTGTAGTTTTAAAAATGATTTCAGTTTGGACTCAGTTTTTGAATTTTTTAGACAGTTCAAAATAAATTATGTTAAGAATAATCACTTTCAAAAGTTAGTGACTCCTATTTGTTTCTTTTACAACCTGAAGATTCTACCAGTTATTTATATCTTGTTTAAACTTTTCAGAACTAGCATTTAATTAAAATTCTGTCTAGGTATAAGTACACATATCAGTCTGTAATCTATTTACAAGTGATCCTTTGAGAAGAAATATTGAGGAGTTGAGAGTTTAGCTCAAGTGGTAGAGCGCTTGCCTAGCAAGCACAAAGCCCTGAGTTTGATCCCTATCACCCCCGCCCCAGAAAAGAAATATTAAGCCAGTAAATATTGTTATTTTTGCTAAATAAAAGTTCAGGTTAAATAGCGAAATGTGGACCCCCCCCTTTCCCCAGGATTCTGTGTTAAACTTTGTTATGGTATAAGAATATTAAAGTCTTATAAATGGCAGTGGAAGTAAGTATGAAAAATATCTGGGTTAATACAGGTGAACTGGTGGCAAATGTAATTCTAGCTTAGTATAATCTTAGAATTCTGTCAGGAATTAGACGAAAGGGGAAATGTATTTCACTTAAGCTTTTTATTGACTCTATGAGTCATTCATTGAACTGCTATATGCAATCGTTCTTCATAATTAATTCCCCATGGTGTCAGTTGGGATAATTGCAATTCCCAGAAGTACAAAAAGGGAAAAAAAAGTTATTTAATGAACCAATCAGTGCAGCGGTTTTCACGTGTTGGGAGAGAGGAGCAATGTACGTTGTGGGGAGACCTGCGGGTGAAGGAACAGTGGAGCTGCTCGAAGGTAGCAGCCACCTGGTTGGTGTGCCTGGAGCCTGCAGGAAGCCGGGGCCGCAGTGGAGAGATCCAAGAGGAGGGTACTAACTGGGTTCCGAAAGGCAGTGGGCAACTGGATCATGTTTGGTCTTGTAGGCAGTCCGAAGGACTTAGTTCTTATTTTCAGTAGTATGAAAAGTCATTGGAATGCTTTTATCAAATGAATAACCTGAGTTGCCGGCTGACTTTATATTGTTCTAGCTGGTCGTGGAGAGGCACGTAAGGGCTGGCGGTGGGAGGACAGAGACCTGCGAGAGGCCACTGAAGTGGGCCAGGGCGACAGAGGGGAGCCGATGGGGAAAGACAAGATTCAGGATGTGTTTCAGAGGACGAACAGGAGGTGAAGTGGATGTGGGGGATGGAAAGAGTCCTCAAGAATAATTTCAAGGGTTTTTCCAAATCAGAGATGCAGTTCCCATTTATGGGACTAAGGGAACCTAAGAGGTGAAGGTGTGGGTTCACTTTGGGACTCCCTGAGATGCCAGTTACAATGGATATGTGCGGCTGATGTTCAGGGAGGAGCCTAGCTGGGGGTAACACTTTGAGTTTTGTAGGTTTCACCTAAAGTCACTGGACTGGATGAAATCAGGAATTAATATGAAGACTGAGCCCAGAGTACTCTGTTTCGAATCAGGGAGATGAGAAGGCCAGCAGCAAAGGAGAAGGGCAGGGAGTGAGGTAAAAGGGACATCAGGGTGTGTGTGTGTGTGTGTGTGTGTGTGTGTGTGTGTGTGTGTGTGTGTCCTGGTAGCCATATGACAAAAGTGTGTCAAGGAGAAGGAACTGATAACCTCAGTTCAGTCCAGTTTGGTGACCTAGAGTGGAGTAGGGAGGAGCGCTGAGCAGGAGCCTCGCTGGGTTGGTTTCCTCTGAGGGCAAGCTCAGGGGAAGGGAGTGTAGGCCGCAAGTCTAACAGTTCTCTGGAGGAAAAAATAACCTGAAAAATGAGTGGTAGCTCAAATAGGAAATGAGGTCACAAGAATTTTTTTTTTTTAATAAAAGGAAACACATCCTGGGAATGATGGAGTAGAGACACGAGAGAGAGGCGAGCTGTGCTGAGTTGCCCAGAGGAGGTGGGATCTAGTTAAAAATAAAAGGCGGGGGTAGGGGCTGGGTAGGTTTATGGAGAGTCCTTTCAGAAGCAAAGGCAGCGGGGCGTGGGCACAGGTGCAGGTTGGTAATTAAGTATGGTGGCCATCGTAAAACAGGCTTTTGGAGGTATGTGCTTTCTTCTTGCTGCTGTTCCTTTCTGTGCGCATTCCTGGACAGAGGCCTGAAGCTGGGAACCAGAAGGGGGAAGGGCTGGGGAGAGAAGGCCTTCCACGAGAAAGGCAGGGCTAGGGGTCAGTGGACTTCAGAACAGCTGGAGAATGTGCTAAGGTGCACTGTGTTCTTTCCCGATTCGTCCCAGCTCTTGGCTCAAAACCTGCGTCACAGAGAGGCTGGCCCCCGGGGGCTTCTCCCCTCCCCTCCGGTCTTGGTGACATCTCCCTTCATCTTCCACAGCACCAGGGACTCTGACTGCAGAGTTGAGACCGTGGACGGAGAGTACAACGGAGCCCTTCTGGCCTTAATGGCTAATCCTTCCTCTTGTGCTTCAGAGCAGGGGCTTTTCGTGTTTCTGCCATGCTTCCCTTTGACAGTCGAGGGAAACCCAGGGATACCCCCAAGATAATTTTTAAGTGAAAAAAAATTCAAAATATCAGGGGGAACCAATTAATGAAATATAGTGTTCAAAATAGAAAAAAGCACAAAGGTACTCTCGTGGGTGAGTATCAAGCGCTAAGTGGCAGGGGAAGGTCTCATGGCTGCCTTAATCTCAAAACAGTTTGCAAGATAAACAGTATTGAAGATATCTGAAGAGCTGAGGTGTAATATGAAAATGTTTGTGACTTCCACCGGTGACAAGGTCACTGGTCACTGGTATTGGTAATATTTCTGAGACTTGTTGCCTACATTCTACATCCGTAATTAAAGGAAACACTAAATTGCAGTCAGAGGTTCATGAAAATCAGATGGTGTCTTTTCCTCACCCAGCTTCTGTCCATCTCTGCGTGGGTCCGTTGGGCTGCTGTGGGCTCCAGGTTACTGATCTCCATCGACAGACGCCGCCGAGGGTGGCTCTGCTGCCCGGTTGACACGGCCGTGTCCAGCCTTGTAAGCCCGTCGCTGCCTGTTGACTGCGACCAGAGAGCGCAGCTGTTCTCTCTGAAACTTCTCTCTCCATGGTTCTTCTCCTCATATGCTTGCGTTTGCTGCGCTCTGTCTGAGGGCACAGGATAGCCTGACTTGTCTGGATGCGGCCAGTGTCTGATTGGCGGTGCTCTTTAACTGTCTGCTACTTCCTGAAATGTATTAAATCAGTGAACAGATGCTTCTACTTCCAATGACTGTTCATAGACTTTGTCTAAAGAATGTTGTACATGTCTTCTGCTGGTAAAGGTCCCTGTAGGATTCAAAAGCATCATGAAGCTCCATTGCTATACCCGCCGGAGTGCATATGTAGATCCCCTCAGCCAGACCGTGAAAGCTGACATCCTCACAGTGGGCTTTGCCAGGTTTCCCTATTTTGATGAGAAAAGTTGTGATTCTTTGTCAAACTGGCTCATTGTTTTCTATGAAAGCCTTATGAAGAAGATCATTTTGAATGATTTATGACTTGCTGGACTTCAGAACTCAGAATATGATTAACCTCAAATTTAAGTTACATGTTTAGAAGTGATTGAAGATTGGAGATTAATATAGACACATTATATTTTAAAAGAGTAGAGCTCCATGATGACAGAGTTTAATTTTGGGCAAGTACTTAGTATTGGAGCATGTCTTTTATACTTGATTTAAAATTACTCTATCATTTTTCTAGATTATTTTGTTTTCCTCATAGCCCAGTAACACATTCTCTAATATTCTTTGAACACATCCTCTATATTGTTATTAGTGATATTTTGTCTTGTAATATTTCCCATTGCCATTTTCTATTCTTTAAGTATTGAATGGTTACTTGAATTTTTATATGTATATATTTATCTGTAAACATAAGCCTATCAAGGTAATTGTAAAGCTGTGACATTAGCACTTGGCACATCATAAGCACTACACAGATAAAATAAGGAATCGCAGACATACCCGAACGTGTGTATTCCCTCCAGCTGGGTTGCGACCCTGGCTGTAAATTCTCTTTCTCCCGTGTGTCTGCTGAGCTCCAGTTTATCTCACAGTGTCTGGCTCACAGTATGTTATCGAGGAAGGTTTTTGGCCTGAGTGTAAGCTCCCAAGGAGGAGGGTCACACAGAATGGAAGCGGAAATGGAGAAAGATAATTATTTGGGTAACTCTTGCGAAAGTGGACACATTTCTCCCTCTTACCTATTTCTATTCTGTGTGGTTGCTATTAGAAATACAAAATAGTATGGCTGTTGCAGGTGAGTGAGGGACAGGCAGACGCAGTGTGCAGCTGGTTGCACTGGCATGGCTGTCTTGGTTCTTTATGGCCAGCTCTCATTTTTATTGCAAGTGCACGGGCCGTATCAGCTGTACAGCATTTCTGTGGTTGTAAAGGAAGATTTGAAAAAAAAGTTACTCAAATGAGCTTTACTGATAGGAAAAAATATACCTACACGTGGAAATTATACCTAATTTTAAGCAATTGCAGAAATTTTAGCATATATTTAACATCAGTCATTTATCAAATTACCTGTATGAACTGATAATCTGTATTTTAATATTACTGAAATGAAGATATTTTTACATTTTATTGCTTTTTTCAGTTCCAAATGACAGCCATGGTAATAAATGTGCCTTTTTAAAATTTATATACTCTCCAGTTTAATAGAGGATTCAAATATTTCACAAGGTCCTGAAAATTGATTAGTAACTTTTTTTTTTTTTACATTTTCTTGTTCTAAATTTAAGCACTCACATTAAAATTATCAGTCTATGAACTTTATTTTTTGGTTATCACTCCCTTATTTCTCCTTTAAAAAGGCAGAGCAATTACTAGACTGTATATAAAGTAATTTTACATTCGCCAATTGATCTTCCCTTGGGGGCTACTGTAGATATTATAAATAGCTTGCTGACTTCGAAGAAACATAGTTCTGTTCTCAGGAACTGATCTGGAAAGGGCATTTCTTTGGGGAATATGGAGACCATGTGTGGAATTTCAGCTACAGGAAAAATTCTGGGATTTGGACAAAGAAATATTAGGTGATTTAGAATTTAAAGTCCGTTTGTGAAAAACTGGTTTGCTCTTAATAGCCATATTTTGTTTTTAGAACCTAGTATTTTGTGGATTTGTCGTCCTCAGTCTGGAGTTTGCAGACTCTAGGGCCTAGCAATAATCATTGGTACCACTGATTGTACTATCCTGGTCAAAAGAACCTATTTGAAATAGTATGTTTTTGATTTATTATAAATGAGAAACTTATTTCTTAAAAGGGACAGTTTGTTTAGTTTCCTAAATTTTCATCACATGGAGTTCATAGAGTAAAAATTAGAAGTTCCCTTGGAAAGGTCGATGCCAATTTGAAGCTTGATCTATAGAACTGTCAGATATGTAACACTGTTACCTCCAGGTTTTAATTGATTGAATTACTGTTTTTATTTGTAAAGCTAGAAACACAAACCCAACCACTTGACTGAAATTTATGTGGTGAATTTCAAAGTTGGAACTACCTTTTCTCCCACATTGAAATTTTTGATGAAAGAGTCAAGTGGATTTCTATTTCTGTGATGAAACTATGCATGGAGGCTGTGAATATTATTATGTTATGAGACAAATGTGTGATATTGGGTCCATGATTTAAAATAGTCACTTTCATTGTAGTTGAATTAAGAGAATACCCCAAATGAGCTTTACTTGTGTTTTCAGGGGGAGCCTTCGCTTTTCTTTTTCCTGTGACATGGCCGAGGAGGAAGCTGTGGTTAGTGAGCTGCACCTGCAGTGTTGGCCTTACCTGCTCCCTGGGTGCAGCTCGCCACTACCCTCCTCCTCCCGCTCCTCATAACAGTGCTGCAGCTGTTAGCAAAGACTGAGTTGTGAATGCATTCGACATTCTGAAATTTAAAAGTAAACATTAAATGAGCGATTATAGAGTTGCTTCAATTTATAATTTCATTTTTAAGAAAACTTTGCTTATGTCATAATTTTAAATGCCTTTTGAATGTCAGTTGGAAATTTCTCGTTTACAGTCTTTCTTCAGGATGGTGTTCTAAGTGCCTAACCTAAATTCTTACTGCGAGTTAAATGTAATCATTCTTGCTCACTTTTTAATTGCAGGACGGTACCTGTTTGAGTTGCTTGCATCCCTTAGGGGCTGTCTTTGCGTATGTGAGACTGTGGTGAAGCTGTCTGCTCTTGCCAGCTCTCTATTCCTTCAAACCCCATGCTGCTACATTTATTTTATAACGTTTCTTCAGTACCCTGAAATGATAAAAGATTGACCTGATACTCCACTGTAATCTTATTGTGATAAAAGGAGCAACTACGTGAAAATTTATTTCTTATAAATAGGTTTAATATGTACATTTTCAAAAATAATGGGAATTTTAATATGGGAATGTGTGGGCATGACTACCAGGAATAATGTAATTAGATGTGTGTGCTTCTGTGTAGTATCATTAAGCAGCTACACATGGAAGCTAAAACAGGGTTGGTGTGTCAGGGACAAGGGTACCAAGATTGTGGGTGCAGGCTCTGATACAGTAACAAGGCTCTGAACAAAGCAAATGTCTTGGTTTACACAGTTGTTGCCTTCTTGGAAAGTTCACTGGATATCAGAAATCTCTGATAAGGACTATGTGTTTATATGTAATATGGAGGAAAAGTCGAGGCTTAATTATAAACATATTCTTCGCCCTCGTGAGTCTCTGGCAGTTCCTTCAAAAGTCGTGAGAAACCAAGAAAATTCCTTGTTTGGGATTCTCTCATGTAATGCAGTGAACACTGCAAGGAATCCTTCCTAATCATGTGTTAGCCCAAAACTGGTAACTTATTTTTAGGCAGGTCAGCTGAGGGAGAGACCACTGAGAACCTTGGTCTAGCTCAGCTTTTAGGTGGAGAGTGTATTTCCTAAAGCATCAGTAGTTTTTGTCTCCCCACCCCCCATAATCTAGCCAGGTTTTCCTGTATTATACTAAATATGATTGATAAGGACACAGGATTCACATTCCTTAATCTTGGAAAATGCCTGTCACATGTTGTACGGTCCAAACTGTACTAATCTGAGCCTAAAAGTGAATTTGTAAGCCACTTACCAGTTGCTAACAAACCAAAGAGTTCCTTTCATCTTGTTTAAGCAGAATTGCGGTGCGTCTTGAGAGTGACTATTTTAAAATATGAGAGGGGAGGATAACACTCAGCATTAATAGAGGACTAGTGTAACAGTTATTATGTGTGTTATATCTCATTTTTAAAGTCTGGTAATGACCTAACGAAGCCAGCTTTATTAATGTCTTCATTTTAGGAAAAGAAATCAGAGCCATAGAGAGGCTAATTATCTAGCTCGGCGTTGCGCAACTGTTGAGGAGTAGAGTCAGGATTGGACTGGAGCTCTGTCTGCAGCGGTTGCTCCCAATTACAGGGGTCTTCAGTCTTCAAAGGAGGATGTCACTGTAAAATATGTCCAGCGCAGACCTTCGGAAAAGCTCTCCCTGTCTCTTTTCTAATTGCATGTTGATCTGTGAGTCCTCCTGCTTGCTTACTTGTCCTTCTTTTGAGTCAGCCAGCCAGATAGATGTACAGGGCATAGAAGTGAACTGTGCACAGAAGTTCTGTGTGGTGTTACTTAAGACTGGACTGGGAAAATTGCACAATCTCATGAAACCAATAAACCAGCTAGGCCAGTGTAGCAAATGTACTGTTTCTTTTTTAATGTTTGCGACTTGCCCCGAGACCCCTGATCTTGAACTAGCTACAAACCAGGGCAGCACCCCATCTGTCGCAGGGGTTGCCCTTTTCGCAAAAGCCCCAGTATTACCATCATAAGTGGCTCTTCTCCAGCCCCTGCCCCATGGGCCCATCCACCACCCAGCAGCTCTAACACAGAAAGCAGCAAGCATCTGGCGCGCTGGGAGAGGGGAGACCTCTGACTGCTGCATCCTGACGGATGAGGTCTCCCAGGTTGGGGTCCGGGGTAGGCACAGGCAGCTGAATGCCTGGCCTTTTACTCTGCAGCTGGTCTCTTTGCAGATTACCAAGGTCTGAGGAGAAAGTTCCTCAGTGGTCCTGAAGACCAGCTTTAGGTCAGTGCCTCACATGCACCGAGAATTGGGCTGATCAGTCCTCCTATTTACATTACTGCTACAGCCCTGAAAAGGGATTTCTACACCCAACCCAGGCCCAGCGGACCAGGCCTGGCGTTCTGTGTGGAGTGTACGCTGTCCTCACAGGAAGAGGCAACAGCAAGGGAGCAAGCAGCTTGGGACCTGCTGAAAAGAACCTGCTTCAACACGACAGCTTCTCGCTCTGAAGATGCAGGGGAAAAGTCTGTTCTCAGGAAGGTGTACGGTGGCTGCAAAAACGTGTAGGAAAGAGCTAAAGGTAGCAGAAGGCAGAAGAATGGCGTTCAGGAAACTGCACCAGAGAGCTCCAGGGTTAAGAAAGGTTGGGAGGGATGCTGAGTCAGGGTGGGATCCAGCCGGCAGAGGAGGTGAACAGAATTCATGTGCAGAAAAGCTAAATCGATGTGAAGGACAAACTCCAGAAACGTTGTTAGATTTCAGAGAAGACTCAAGAAATGAAAAGATGAATTCTCCTAGCACCAAAGACAAGACAAGACTGAGAGAAAAGATAATAAATGAGAACTGAAATTCAGTCTGAGAAATACAAATACAGTTGTCTGGTAAAGTAGGAAACAAGACAGCCTTCCTCTTAGAGAAACGCAGATGACGAGAGCAGTTTCTCACTCTGTCTGATGAACAGACACGCAGCACGTGGCAGCAGGCTTTCGACACAAGTTCGCTGAAAGTGCTGCTGGAATTGTGAGTTGTTTGACAGCTGGGCGCTGATAGATTATAAGGGAAGATGTATTAAGTAGGCAACAAATACCGAGCTGCTCGGTATCCTGACTTCATGTGACTCGCTTCCCAAAGTCACCGATTATTATTGGAGAAGATCATAAAATGATAGGACACGACAGGCCTGAAAAACCTTGCAAAAAGGCATTTCTCACTTTGCTTGAACGTTTTTATACCATTTTAAGCCTCAGAACACTGTTTTTAGTGGAATGGATATTAGCCTAATATGTCCCAGATTGTCCACTTTGAGAAGCTATGTGTTAAATGAAAAAAATACGGATACCAAATAGTGAAATGTATACTTGTATGTAGCTCCTAAGCTTTCTTCTAGAACACAGTATTAAAAAAAATACAGCAAATATGTACGTAGAAGTTTGAGGAACTCTGGCTCTAAAACTTAAATTATTAGTGTAAATAAAATGGAATCATTCTGATGGACTTATTATTTTTACTAAATCTTTAATGATACACGTAGAGTTAGTTCTTTAACTATGAATGATGAGTTCAAATATATCAAAAATTGAAAGTCAAAAGTAGAATTAAAGTAGATTTTTTCTTATTTAATGAAAGGACAGACTACAACCCTTCCCATGTCTGTTAATTCCAAACATACAAAAAAATGGGGTAGGGAGGTAGGTCTTGTATATGGTGAGGGTTGTGTGTGTTTAACCAAGGTTTGTAACATCTTCTGTTTTCTCATTTTTAATACATCAAAGTGAAAGACACTGTAATCCTATCTCCTCAATTTTTCTCCACTCCTTGCAAATCAACTTAAATTCTTCTAATTATTCACAGATGAGATTAAGTCTCAAAGAATTTTTGTTCATGTTGTACTATTTTCTCTTTTTCTGGAGATAACTACCTTCCTTTTCACAGTGATGTTAATAGATAAGCATGTCAGTGTAGTTTATTGTTGCCATAATCATGTTATTTCATTAATGAAAGAATTTTAGACCAACAGGCAGATCTGGAAGTAATTTAGATCCTTGGGTTTTTTTTTTTTTTTGGTTTTTTTTTAAGGATTTGAACTGTGGTCCCTTCACACTGACTAGAGCAAGTTAAATTAAAAAGTGAGAGAATTAGGTTTCACAAGGTTACTCTTTTTCTTGGAATGGGTAGTATTCACTGTAAAATGTAATTGAGAAAGAGTGTATGGTTTAATGGAAAGTTATCTGAAAAAATCACCTTGCCATCTTTTCAATTTATTCATTTTTTGTGATCTAATTTGAAAACTATGGTACTCATTAATACCCTTCCCACAAGGGATGCTATGATGCTGTGAAATAAACCAGCCTTACTCTGTGTACTGAAGTGTGTATAAATGTAACATAGTGCTTCCCCTTATATTAATGTATTATGTAAGACATCAGTTTAGAAGATCTTGTTGTGCATGCTTATTTTTGGAACAAGGATAGAAAGTACTGCGATCCTCACGTGGTTGGCTTCTGCACGCTTGATTTGGTGAACACTTTGATCAGTGTGGTGGGCGATTTTGCAGCCTGATCTCAAGCCAGGTGGCATAAAGATGAATCTTCAGACAAGGGCATTCAGTGACAGAGCCTTTTTTTCTTTATAAAGGGGATACCGTGCAGTGGTAACTAAGAATATGAGAAAAACGTGCGATAACCAAATTTTTTTGAGTTACTTTGGCTCAGATTGTGTGCAAATTGCAAATTACTTAATAGCATATAAATGACCAAAGGAGGGTAGGTATAGTTAGATTTAAAAAAAGCATTTTCATTTCATTCAATGAAACTTGTCTTCCTGGGTCTCCAGAGGCTCATTTAATCATTTGCATAATGATCAGCAGCATTTTGGTGATTTTCATGTGTAACTAATTAAAACTTGGTTGTTTGATTTGAAATTCCACTTGCCTGTGAAACTCTATCATTCGAATAAGAGAGGCAAGATTTTCTGCTCCAATTCTTTCTTAAGGCTTCCCTAAACTGGGTAGAAATACTGCATAAGAAGTGAGAAGTTGAAGGTTGAAAGAATTTAACAGATTAACGAGACTGTCATTTTAATTTTGTGTCCAGATTTTTTTTTTCACTGATGAGAAATTCTTTGGTCCTTCTCGGGAGAGGAAATTAAGGTCTGAAAATTACGGTAGATGATAACGTGTTACAGACTTGAAGAGCAAAACATTTATGTTTAGAAGAATTGAGAGATCTAAAAACATTTATGTTTAGAAGAATTGAGAGATCTAAAAAGCAACATGAAAGTGTTGAGTAAATATTGTTTCCAAAATAGTCATCAGATACTGTAATCAGAATCACATAATTTTACAGTGGCCAGCTATTCAGGACAAGAGCTATTTCTCATTTAATTTTTAATTCCTACATCTAGAAAACCATCTTCACATAATAGGCTTGCTTAAATATCCATCAAGAAAATAAATCGAGGTAGAAGGATTCAGTTTATATCCTTTCGTTAAACTTGTTTGTATCTCCTAGTCTATGTAGTTAGGCACCTGGGCACTTCTTTTAAGAGGGTATGTCTGCTGATTACAGACATTCTCTTCTAAAAAAATTTTTTTTTGTGGGAGTTCTTCCCCCTGTGAATCAAATATAATACATCAAAATAATAATACAATATGTAACTGTTTTATAACATTAAAACCAGCTTTGGAGTTTGACAGACTTGGGTCTTCTTGATTCTAAGCATTTCTGCAGTCACTCTCTGCAGCCACAAGGTCTCAGACTGTCTACCTAAAGGTTGTGTCTGTCTCCATTGCATTCTTCAGTCGTGTGTGTGTGTGTGTGTATTTTATTTCTGCCTGTGTTTTGAGAAGTATAGTTAGGCTAGTGCTGTGCTTAGGATAAAGGATGCTGCAGTTAAACTGGCTTCAAATTCCAGTTCTACTACTTCCTAGCTGATAATTTAGGATAAATTAATCACTCCCGTGTATCATTTTCCTGAGGTGCTAACTTGGGAAGATAATGTCACTTACCTCAGAGATGTGAAGAGGAAATGTGGCGATGCGCGTGGAGTGCTGAGAGCAGTATGTGGCTTTTCCCTGAGCCCTTTTTTGTGTCTTTGAAGACGGATTAGAACTTGGTATTACCTGTCAGCCAAGGGTTTTCCTGACCCACGAGGACATTTGTAGACTCTGCTCTCGGTATATCCCACCCTTAGTCTGCGAGTGCTCAGAAACCCTGCAGTCTGCTCTGGGCATGTGGATTCTGGGTCCAGGGTGGGCGTCGAGCTGCTTGGCCTGCCCGTTTCTTATTACCAAAGTAAAGACATGGTCTTAGCACACGCACAGAACATGTGGTGCCCAATTAGACTGCAAACTTGGATGAATTAAACTTTATGGTATCCTGAAACACTCTTTATCACAGAACTAAGGAAAAAGAAGTTACCCAAGAAACACATGCTGACTATAGAATTGTTGTTCTGATTTTACAATGAAATCATTTTGCTAATCCATTTTCCAAGCTAGAAAGGAGGAAATGATATCATATCGGTCGACGCTTGCAGTTTTGGTTGTACATTTAATTAATAGACTAGAAACTATGAGAGCTTGTTTCACATTGTTGAACATTGTTTGAATTAGAAAGGATTGTCCTAAGGCTGGATTTTATCCAGGTAGTTAATAATTTGTACTGCTTATTAGACTTTAATGAATATACATATCAATTATGTATAAAGGAAACAATACATTTCAATGGAAATAATGTAATAATGGTAGCTAATACAGATGCCCCTCACTTAATGCCTGAGTTCCGTTCCTGTGACTTGGTCTTTAATTAAATTGGTCACAAAATGAGGAATTGTATATAGTGTGTACATTACAATATTCAGAACAAAGAAATGGTCAAAGGAAACTCTAACTTGATGACTTCTATTTACATAACTCTTGCGTGTATTACTGTAATGTATAATACATAAAACTACAGTACTGTACTATACACTATAATCGGCAAAAATTACAATACTGTATAAATAGGGTGTACTAAAGAAAAGACACTGAAGATGTACAGAACTGTAAAAAAAAAAAAAAAAAGTTGTGTCGTAATTCTGAATGGTGCACCTCGCTCGTAAGTCCCAGCAGTCTTTAACCAGGTAGGTTGTTAAATGAAGAACATCTGTATTGCGTAGTGCTTATTATGTGCCATTTGCTGCCTGTCTAACACACAAGCTCAACTGAAAAGCTGGGCGATTCCAAATTTAAATGTAAATTTTGGAAATGTTTTTCTTAATGACCAACTTTGTTTGGAGAGTTTGTATTACTAGAAGTAGTGCTTGTAGAGGATCCTCCAGGCACCCGCATGTCGTCTCCTCACACAGCAGTGGTGAGAATAGCACAAGGGTTTTCTTTTCTCCAGACAGTCTCTGCAGTCTTCAGGCTGTTCAGAATGAGAGGTGAAAGCAGGTAGCAGCACTCTGAATTTAGCTGCATTGCCATTTGGTTTCTAATTTAGGTTGCATGTTTTCCTTAATGTTTCATTTTGATGCAGTGTGTTTTAAAATGGACTTTTCTTGTGGGTAACATTTTATAATATGCTTTTTCTTAAGTTCTAGGCGACAATGTGGCTGTGTTTTATTTACTTGAATCATTTGTGATGGGAACCAGACTCAAACTTATTTCAAAAATAGTGTTAATTATACAAATAAAGGAGGCAGCTTTTTTTTTTTTTTTTTTGGCTTCTTCGCATTTCATAGTTGCTCCAGTTGTATTGTCAAAGTCTTATCTAAGTAATTGGGCCTCATCTTCTGATGCAATAGATATTTTATTCTTGTGTGTTGAAATTTAAGTAAATGTCTGCTCCATAGTGCTGGGTCTTCAAGCAGAGTGCTGTTCAGTAGATGGGTACAGCAGCTAGTGTCTGGCCATGAGATCAATACTAATGGAACATACACCTCAGTGTATATAATGAATATTTAAGTTATTTTTTAGTATTTTATGTTTTTAGTTGGTGTCTTATTGGTATTTATAAAACAAAAGACAAAAAAGATGTTTATGTTCTAAGGTACTGACCTTTTGAGTGGGCAAAATTCAAAGAATGTGTAATGCAGGGAAACAGAAATCTGCAGTTTGGGCACCCACCAGTGTCATTACTTCTGAAGACCTTTCATCTCTGTGAATCCCAGACTAGATCTTCACTTTTTTGATTTTGCACCTCCTTCATTGCAAACAAGGGTCATTGGTGGCAGGCGAAGGAGGTCAGGATTAAAAACATCCTCTAGTTAGTAAAAACTGAAAGTCAGGGTAAAATTGCAAAAATTTAGGGAAGGAGGCAGGAGTAGAGGTGGAGGGAAGGTTGGCAGGTCAGTTTGGGTAGTGGGATGACCTGAATTCCACAGGAGTAAAATGTTAGCTCCTGTTTTTGAATCATATGGTTTTGTTTTATATTTCTTTTGTAAATGGATCTTTTGATAAGGTCCAGAGATTTATTAAAAAAAAGTGTTATATTTTATTTAAGGTGATCATTTCTTAGAATTTCTTGACAATAGATTAGAAACTTGACTTGGTTGTTTCAGGCCATTGCATTTGGCAAAGCAGTAGAAGCTCACTGTTCTGTGTGATTTGTAAATATTAGGACAACAGGCTAAAAACCAATAAAATGTCAGACTTACTAATGGCCTGTAAATGAGGCTTATTTAAATCACATTGAAAATGGAAGATAAGATCGATACAGAGGACATTTTCAACTTAATCTCTTCTACTGAAGTCTGTCTTTTCACATTACACTTAGAAAACATTTTTAATAGTTTAGTGGTAAATGGAAGCTTGTTTTATACCTTATAGATGATACACTTCAATGCAATAATTGATAGAATTTCAACCATTTTCAAGTTTTATTCTAAATTCAGAAAAATGAATATAGATTATTTTTATTAAAATCAATACAAAATATAGTAAATAGTTCAAAAACCAAATCTGTGCATGTTATTTTGTATTTAAGATCCTTCATAAGGGGTCGAAGATGTAGCCCGGTGGCAGAGCTCTTGCTCAGCACGCGCAAGGCCCTGAGTGATCCTCAGCAGCCGCCACCCCCAAAGTTCTCCAGCTGCCGGTAGCTTTCCAGTCGAAGTCATCTGTCTCTAGCACAGAAGCCTCATCATTTTCATTCGCTCCGGGACTTGAGGAGTAACAGCATGTGCTAATGACAGATTGATAAAAAATTTAATTTTGGAAGTGGTGGGAGAGGGTAATGGTCTTATTAAGTATGTAAATTGTTGACATTTCTTCCGATTTATTTAGATTTCTCAAATGTATGGCATAATTTTAAAAGACGACTTAATCACGTTCCCACTGGAAGAAATCAGCATGTGAAGCGTAGGTGCTTCGGTGTAAGTCTTGGGATGCCAGACGAGTGCCTGGATGACCAGCCTTGTGTATTGAAGACACCACGAGTGCCGATCTCCTGCATCTAGGTGCTTGTTGTTGCAGACAGAACTTCTGTCTGTCTTTGCCCATTTGGGGTCGGGGTGTGCGATCCCCCATCTTCTCAAGCTCTCTATTGTAACTCTCCACCTCTTTTCAGAGGATGATCATTTCTGATCCAAGACGTCCGCTGGCCTCCTGCCCTTTACTTGCATCCACCTGTATTCTCACACCTTCGTGCCACCTTCCTTCCAGGTTGTCAATATTATCTCCCCACAAAAAAATAAAAACACCGTACTCTTATCCAATCATAGTCTCTCTCCCTTCCCCTTTTTCTTTTCTTCTGACTCCTTCTTGAAAATCTCTTTTCCTTTAGCAGAACCCTTCCCTGGCCCGATGTCAGCCTCTATCTGCTGCTCCAACTCTCGCTCTGGAAGAATGCGGTCTGTATTCCTTACCACCCATTCACTGTTTACTTCCTGCAGTCGGCGGCTGGAAATGCTCTCACCAGCTCACTAGTGATCACAGACCTGCCAGAGCCCAGGGACACTTGTTTAGGTCCCTGCCTTCTCTGTGACCAGTGGGACCCCACGTCGAGCACACAGTAAATATTAGGTAAACAAGTGACATTTTCCACTTACAGGATCTCACTTCTCCTTTTCTTATGTATGTGCTTTCTCTTTGTCTTGGTTCGTTTACTTCCTCTTCTACCTGTCTCTTAAATATTTATGTTCTCTGAGTTTCTGAGGAACCACTTTGTCTCTCAGTCTTCAGTCTCTTGTTTGGATAGAAAACTCGTTCACAAGAATCCTCCCAAAGATGCTCAGGTAGCACATCTCTGTCCTGAAGGCTTTGCCGTTTCGACAGGGCTCTCATCTTTCTGTGTGTTCTGCAGACACCTTAGTCTCCATATATCCGATTTGAAATTCATCGTTGTCTCCTAAAGTTGGGTTCTTTTACATTAATGCTGTAACTGACATCCGGCAAGTGACATCCGCAGATACACAGATGAGTAATTAAACCTGAAATCTAGCAGTGCATTGCTTGTCCTCGCCGCATCTGTTTCTTACTGCTGGGTTTTTTCTCTCCTCTGCTTTCCTGCCTCACAGGGACTTGCTTCGGGACCATCTCGATTTTCTACAATAGCTTTGGTCTCCTTGCTGCATCTTTAGCTTTGTCCATCTTTGTTTTAGTTGTTTTTTCTTTTCTTTTCTTTTCTTTTTTTTTTTTTTCCATTTTATTTGCCTAAAAATCCTTTGTAGAGTTTCTCTGGAAAAAATTAAAAATACTCATCAATGAAGTCTTGGGACTGTAGTTTTTCAAAACCTGGAAAATGTTTATGATTTAAGTATAATTATTGTATCATTGAATGTTAGTTTTAGCTGTATATTAAGATCACAGTTTATTTCCTTATTAAGAGTAAAAAAAGGGGATTCCCCACTATCCCTGGGTATAGGTATGGGGTACTAAATGGGATTAGATTTCCTTGGAGGAGTCCTAGAAGTGTCCTTTGTGTCCAGTTGTCGCAGGGTGAGCAGGCCGTGGACAATTGGATCTGAGAGGAAGGTGAAATCCAGTACGTGGTTCCATGGAAAAGAGTAGGGTGAAAATACTCTTGGAATATGAAAATAAATGAATTTAGGAGACTACATCTGACTTATTAATCAAAATCATTCCATAGGAGAATGAGTATTTGTATTCAGTTAATCACTCTGAAACATGTAGTTCATCTCAGAGATTCACAGCTTGGTCGACCACAGCATGGAGAGTAGAGTTCAATATTTGAGTTTCTTCCATATCTTTTCTTTCCTTGGGAATCTGCTTATTTGCATGGTTGTGTGTGCGTCCACAGTTATTGTTCAGAAGGGAAATGTTAGTGCATTCAGGATGGAGTTAAAACTAAAGGCTGTAATTTAAACTTCTCTAAAATATTTTAAAATAAAAACCCCTGAATATTGTCTAATTTCTTATTACCGTGCACACACATTTCTTAAAGGAGGAATGATACTTTGGGTTCTACTTGCTAGGTAGTTTTTGAATTTCATTTTACTCTTTCTATAATGTAAAAGATAAAACCTCCATGACCTTTCTTTCAAAATCTAGAATCATTATTCATACATTATGACAACAATTTTACACTTTTTTGTTCAACCCTTTTCCTTTATATTACTAAGCATCAGAAGAAAGTCAGATTTTTCCTGTGATGCTAAAATTTCTTCCAGATCACATGCTGAAATACTCTTTTTTTCTTTGAGGCCTTTCTTAAATGATCAAATATAGACTTTTAAGTCTATCTGGCCACCCCTTTAATCTGAGCTACTTTGTCTAAATTTATGCTGTTCAGATGGCACATCTCTTTGGTATTCAGCTTTTCATACAAGCTATACTTTAACCAGATAGTATTTATTTTTCTTCTTTTTTAGGTATAACTAAGTTAGAGGCATTCTCTGTTATTTTAGGTCCAAAGACCTCAGTTTGAAATACTGCTGTTGATTATAAAATAAAATATGTATTCCTAGGTACCTACAATTTTCATAGTTAATTACATTTTATTTTCTGAGATCACGTAAGCATTTTTAAAATATTTAGTGTTTATGAAAGGGTTCTTATTTCTTTTTTGGGGGGGTCTTATTTCATATATGTGTGGCCTGTGTTTTTCTACAGATGAGTAGCTGAATGGTTAAAAAGAACAGAAATGCTACTTTCCCCATAGAAGTCTGGCCAGTATTTGTGAACTGCTTAACACATCTTTGAGAGTAAATAAATTATTAGTAGGAGTTTCAAGCAATATTTAGCATACTTTAAGGGACTGAAAATCTATAGGTTTAAAAAGTTACATTGGAGAAGTTGTTGCAAAGAAACTTATGTTTTGGGCTGGGGATTTAGCTCAGAGGTTAGGGTGCTTCCCTAGCAAGCACACGGGCCCGAGTTCAGTCCCTGGTGCCAAAAAAAAAAAAAAAGAAACTTAGGTTTTAATCTTAGTGTCCTGTGAAGCCCTTTAAATTCTGTTTTTATAAACTTTGATCAAATCTGAACTAAATTTTGCTTTTAAACATTTTGATAAAAACTCATGTGTTGTGGGTTCTTGCATTGTGATCTTGGATTTGTGGTTTTTCTTCTACTCAGCCTAAAACGCAGTGTAGAGTGGGTTCTTGGCTATCAGGAGCTGTTGTGGTCACACACTGGTTCTTCCTCACTGTGCCTGTGGAGTGTCTTCGCGATGTAGCGCTGAGTAAATTCTTTTCCCTTTGTCTCTATTTCCAGCCAAGATGTTTTGAAAGGTTTCAACTTTAAAAAAATGTACATTTTTACCTCTTGTGGTAGAGAACATCTCGACTTGGTTATGCTGTTTGCTGTACGGTGGATGTGGAATTAACTGCTGTGATAGAAACCGTCAGCCACCTCATGCAGGTTTTAGGTAAGCAGCACCCTTGCCTTTTATTCTCCCCAGGCCTTTTGCTCATTTCATTATACCCCAGGGAATGGAGAACTGGGAATAAGAAGTGATTTAATGTTCCATCATTTAATTTGCGTTTTTGTGAGTATATTAGAGTCACACTAGAAGTTTTGATTACAGCGAAACTTGCATCATCTTTGGATGTCATGGTCTTCTGGTACAGCTTGTTCTCTGTTCCCGCTGAGTGATATGCTTGCGCCAGTGTTGTTCAGAGTCTTGTGCTGGATTCTGATCTCACTTTGGAGCAGAGATAAAGGAGGTTAATGTGAGTCAGGGTTTCAGATTTCCCACTTCAGCACTGGACGGTGTCTTGTGGTGGCCTCTTTGGAAGCAAGTAGGGAGCTGTGAAAATGGCTTTAGATGAGCAATCAACTAGGGGTCTTCAGTGTGTTGTGTTGCTTACTACTGAGTTTCAGACACTGATCTATAACAAAGGCTTTAAATTTTCTTTTTGATGAGAGGTTTTATATTCTCTGTGCACATTGTTTTTAATCATTACATTAAATCTGAGCTAAGCATTATCCCCATTTTGTAGATGAAGAACTCAGTAGCTAATCACACTACTCAGTCCTCACAAGATCACACCACCAGTGAACACAGACCCAGAATTTGTACACAGGGACTGACTGACTGACTCAGACCTGGCTGTCCAGGGCTGTGCATTTTGCTGCATGTGAAGTACTATGTGGTTATTGTGAGGATTAAATGGGCTGACGTGTACATCCTTCGTAAGGCTGTCCTGACAGGGGAAACTGTGGATATGTTTGGAGCTTGGAACTCTTATTAATCCCTTCTGTTATTTTAAGGCTTTACATTTACATCATAGTTTTATGTATAAATATTTTACGCCTTCAAGATTGTTAAATTATTTCTTGATTTACAAAGTGCGCACATGTTATTTTTTCCTAAATCTTCACCGAGAGAAGGGAATCTGTATTCCAGTCCCTTCTGTGTTCCATGGATTTTTGTTTTGAAAGGAAAAATTTAGTAATTTTACTTGGGAATCATTTTTAGGCATTTTTGGACTCAAGAATTTAATGATTAGTTACATTATTCATTTAAAGTTTCATTCCCGAGAATAGAATATCTAATACTCCATTACTTAAAAAACTACAGAGGAAGCACATAGCAAAACAAAACAAAAGAAAATTCTGTAAAGATATCAAATAGTCAAAAACTTAGTTTACTACCTGCATATACAAGTTATTTTGAGAGTTGGTGCGTTACTGAAATACTTTAAGGCCTGCCTTAGTGTATTTGCATTGCTGAAATATCCGGGGCCTGATTATTCTGCAGTGCGTGAACAATTTTAAATTGCAAGAGGAAAACAAATGAATGCTTACTCATGTTGTAACACTTTTCTGTAATTTACCTCAATTTCTGAGGTTGTTCTCTGGTACCTTTTATGCAGGTTAGGAATAGATTTTAAGCACTCTTGATTCCAGGTAATTTGTTTAATTGTCCTAATGCTGTTGTGTAATGATTTTAAGCTGTGTCTCCAGGAGCCCGTGTCCAGGGCTGGGTAATTGACGTCCCAGCAGTGAGGTTGCTTTCTCTTGCTGGCCCTTTGGCGGCCTTTGTGACCTCACGGGGGTGCTTTTAAAGTTCTAGCTTCCCGGAGCTTTGACGGTAAAGTTTTAGTATATGATTTGGAATTTTATAAATAATGATAATTTAAGTGAAAGTGAATACAAATATTTGTAGACAGAGCTCTCTCAGGTCTAAACCGTAGTTTTAAATACCCTCTAAAAGTATCAAAAATATTTTTCAAAATCATTTTAAACCTAAGACTAATAAAGCTTTAAAATTCCTTGTCAATATCACATATTTACTTAAGGTTATAAGAATTTTTATTAAAAATAAAATTTCATTTTTTTTGATTAAAGTAGATGTGAAAATTTTAACCTCAAAAGAAAATTTCCTTCATCTTTTATAAAGTTTCAGTTGATGAGTCTACCATTTTTGTGATATTTCAGATTTATTAATAATTTCAAGGGCTTAGCGTATCCCCATGTCGACATTGATCAATAAAAGATTATGCTTTCTGGGAGTATGAAACTATAAAAGATACCAGGGACAATCTGCTTCTGAGACGTTTAGGGGGCAGGAATTTTAGTGTGATCTAGGTAAAAGGCAGTGTAAGTCCATGCTGGGGTTGAAGAGCCTCCTGGACACGTCTTCACCAAGGCAAATCCAGCTGACTGGGCGCCTGTGGAGCCCCACCCTGCACCCGTGTGCCTGGACTGTGTTAGAGAAATCCTTATTTCTGACTTCCTCCGTCAGTCTCGAGTGGTCTTTTAACAGACATCTGACTTTGTCTCTCTCTTCAAGGCTTTGCTTATTCTGTCACTTCAGAGACTGCTCCTTGAGTACTCCTCACCTACGCCATGAACCTCAACCTGCTATTTCAGTTTGATTGAGGCCACTCTTTGCCTGTTAGCCTGAAGTTTCACTTTTTTCCCTCCCAATGCCTTTTTGTAGATTGGATCTATCTGGACTTTCCTTCCACCTTACTTTTCAAAATCTGACCCATACTTCAAGACAATAACTTTCCACTGTGTTACTTCTTGTATGTTATTACCCATGCGTTATTGCTTTTAAAAAATTGTGGTAGAAAACACATAACATTCCAGAGGGATTGCTGACATCAAGAAATCATATAGTAACAAATGCTGGCCAGGCTACCTGGAAAAAGAAACCCTTTTAACATTGTTGGCGGGAATGTAAACTAGTACAACCACTATGGAAATAAGTATGGAGATTCCTCAGAAAACTGAAAGTAGACATTCCATTCAACCCAGCTGTTCTTCTGGACCTCTTCCCAAAAGAGTTAAAGACATCTTATTACAGTGTACTATTGTCATAAAGGATAAACTGGAGTCCTTTGTAGGCAAGCAGGGCACCTCGAGGTCATAATATTAAGTACATCAGACACATAAGCTTAAATACATCTGGTCTCTCTCATACAAGAAACCCAAAATATAAATAAAGGCAAAATAAAAGATAATAGGAATAGGGAGAGAGATCTTTGGCAAATGGCAGGGGATCAAGAGATGGGGGACAGGCGAGAAAATAAAAAAGTCATGTAAAATTCACCCTCTTAACTATTTTTAAATGTATAATTCAGTGGCATTCAGTGTATGCACATTGCTGTGCAGTAGATCTCCAGAACGTTTTCATCTTGCAGACCTGAAACTCTACATATTAAACCACAGCTGCCCATTTTCCCTGCCCAGCCCCGCCAAACACATTTCCGTATTCTGTTTCTGTGAGTTTGACTATGTTAAATATTTCACATAAGTGGAATTATGTAATTTTTGTCCTTGTACGACCAGCTTATTTCACAAGCATGATATCCTCTGAGTCCTATGTTGTAGCGTGTGATAGGATTTTCTTCCTTTTTAAGGTTGAATAATACTCCCATTTTATTTATAACATTTTATGTGTCCATCCTTACGTGGATATTTGGATTGTTTTCACTCCCTGTTTTGATGGTGTTGTGAAAATGGGTGTGCAACTATCTCTCTGAGATCCCATTTTTAAATTCTTGGATATTCTTTGAAATGTGAGCTATATATCCAGACGTGAGACTTCTGGGTTATACGGTAATTCTATTTTAACCTTTTGAGGAACCACCATACTGTTTTCTATAGTGTCTGTACCATTTAGCATTTCTACCAACAGTGCGTAAGGGTTCTGATTTCTCCATGTCCTCTGCAACTCTCCAACACATGCTGGTTTCTGCTTACTCCGTGTGTGTCTGTGTGTGTACATGTGTGCATGCATGCACGTGTGTGTGTTGCTAGGGCTCGAACCCAGGCCCCGTATGTGCTAAGTGTGTGCTCTGACACTGAGCTGCAGTCCCAGGCCTCTTTTTCTGTGTGGTAGCCGTCATAATTAGATGCGAGGTGGTATCTCGTTGTAGCTTTAACTTGCCTTTCTCTAACAGTGAGCGTGGTAGTTTTGTCACGCTAATGCCCGAGGTTATCAGCTTACAGAGAGAAGAAGCTTATTTTGGCTCCCAGCTGTGGCCACTCCTGTGCATGACTGGTTTGGCTGCCTTGCTGTGGGCTGTGGTGAGGCAGCACCATGGTGGGGAGCACAGCTCGCCTCAGGAGCCAAGAAGTAAAAGAGGAAGAAGGATCTGGGGTCCCACAACATCTGCTAGTGCTATTCTGGGGACCAGGCCTTAACTCGGGGGCTTGTGGGGGACATTCAAGAGCTAAACTATTACAGTGAGATAGGTGGAGCATCTTTGCATATGGTTGTTGCCCACTGCCTCTCATCTACGGAGAAATCTTTTAAAATTCTTTGGTCATTTTAAAATCAAGTTATTTCTTGAATTGTAATAGTTATTTGTACTAAACCCTTAGAGATACAATTTGCAGGTATTTTCTCCTGTTTCATAGCTTGGCTTTCCTTCTGTTGCTTGTAGCTTGTGGTTGGTTTTAAATTTGGTGTAGTTCTGTTTGTCTCTTTTTGTTGCTGTGCATGTGGTGTCCTGATGAAGAAATCATTACCAAATCTAAGGTCATAAATCTTTTCCCTTGTATTTTCTTCTAGACTCGTATCGTTTCTGGTATTGAATCCATTTTAAGTTATTTCGTATAGGATGTTAGCTAAGGGTCCAACTTCATTCTTCTGCTTTTTGGACGTCCAGTTCGCATAGAGCCATTTGTTGAAAAGACCATCCTATCTCCACTGAGTGGTCATAGTTCCTTGTGGGAAATCCTTTGACCATATACACGGGGTTTGGTCTGTAGTCTGTAATCTGTACTGTTGGTCTTTGTGATGTGACTGCTATGGGTTTGTAATGTGTTTTGAAGTCAGGAAGCGCGAATTCTCAAGCTTTGTTCTTTTTTCGGGTGATTGCTTTTGCTGCATGGAGTATTGCCTTTTAAAAGCAAACACTACGTAGAGCTTATTTTATGTTTGTATGTCCCTGGCTTATTTCAGTGTCTGGCATAGAATAGTTATTTAAGAGAGACTACATGAGTTAATGTTGCAAGCCACTTCTGCACTGAATTTGTGAATTCAATTCTTGAGTGAAGGCCCAAGAAAGTGCTCAGCTAATTATTTTTTCAGAATAGTTGAATCATACAAAATCAATATTTCATTTGTGATGGAATTAATGGAGTACGACTGAATAGTGAAAATGAATTTTTATTAAAAAATAAGCAAACTACAAAGTCTACGATCTTGTCATGATAAAAAAGAATTCTTAGAGATTTTCTCTGAGGATATAGTTTAAAAATTCTGTGAAGTAGCAGAATGAAAATATGGTGGTGCAGTAGGAGATGAGATTGCTTAACTGTTTAACCTATTTCAAGCAAGCATTTATTTGGTGGAGTTTTTTTTTTTTAAAACTGGTGATCTAGATTCTAAAAAGCAAGGACATACTAATTCAGAAAACGTTACCTCATGACGGATGTGTGGTTCACCATTACCAAATCCCTGGTGAAGGAAAGAGAACATGAGTTTAGATTTTGGTTGAGAAAACCAAACTTTGCCTCCTTGTTTTCATGAGTTCATGTTTGTAGGAACGTGTCTGAAACTGGTTCAGGATTCAAGCTGTGTGCTCTCACTTTGCTCAGTCTTGGAGAACGTTGCTAGTTTCTCATAGTCAAAGTGCATTTTTTTTTCTGCGTTTCTTTTTGAGGGAGTACAAAAGTCGTAGTGTCATATGATTCAGTTATTTGTATTTGGCACTAGGGTTTTCCCAAATTGAATATACTCTTTGTGTTCTTTGAGACTCACAAGTGGTCACCTCTTTAGAAAAAAGAGATTGTTGTGAGGGAATAGGAAATAATTGATTTTCTCATTCTTAAAAGTTGAATGGTTGGGTGATCAGAATTCCTGGCATGTAGTGGGCCCACAATATTTTATTTGTTCAGTGAAAAAATAAAATTTTGATGTGAACTAGACCTTAAAATATATCTAATATACTTCATTAATTGTACCAAAGGTAAGATTTATTGTGTCGTCTTTAAAGCCTCAGCAAAACACCGTAACTTTTTACAGATTAGGGAGTTTGAAATATGGGGGTGTGGGGCGCGGGTCACTAATTTATCTAAGGCCTGGATGAGGTAGATTATCGAGTCGTTGATCCCTAATGACCTGTCAGATATCTGTGTGTCACACCTGTGTTTCCAAGTACATCAGGCTCATGTGGGCATTTCAGGCAGGTTACCTGCAAGGAAGCTTTCGTTTTAGTGCTCTTCTAGAGTGGTGTGACTTCTCTTGGTCAGGTCACTTATTACTGCATTTTATGTGTGATTTCAACATTCTTAAGGTTCTCCAGTGTTTATAGTAAAGGACTAGTGAAAAGTAAATAAATTTCATATTTGGCGTCTCATACAGGTTTGTTTTGTAAGCGATTTCATTTTGTAAATTGGAGGTCTTTTCTGATCTTGTGTTAAATACAGTTACCTTCTGACAAAATCCTGTGGTAATTTTGAAACTATAGATGAAACAGATTTTATTTTGTTTCAGCATTATGTGAGTTTTATTTCACTAAATCTGGTAGTCTTGTCGCTTGTCAATTTAACCCAGCTAGGAATGTGGTTCACAACTTAAGCTGATAACAGTAGGGTGAAAAGTATTGTTATAATCTTATTTTTGATCTTTGACCACATAGCCAGATTGCTTTTAGTCTTTTCCTGTATTCTCTGCTTCTCTTTTTTTTTTTTTTGTGGTGCCGGGGATCGAACTCAGGCCCTTGTGCTTACAAGGCAAGCACTCTAATCACTGAGCTAAATCCCCAGCCCCCTCTTGTTTGTTTTGAAAAATATAGAAAAACAAGGAGAATATGGAAATAAACAAAAATGTATTTCATACCTAATTAAGATCTAATTGTGGCTGGTGACACTGCTGTCTACTGGCTCAGTGGGATCCTTTTCTTTTCATGGAGCTTTAACAAGGAACCTGTCCAGTGACACTTGCTTTTACCCCTTTTGAAGATTTTGTAAAAACGTGACTTTGTGCTGTTGTCAAACAGTCTTCGCTCCCACTGCTACAGCCTTATCGGTGTTACTTTTCTACGAAATTTTGTGTTGTTCCCCACATTGCGCACATCTCCCTAAGCTCCTTTGAAGTGGAGGGTTCCTCCACCTTTTTCTCCTCCTGCTCTGCAGGCCAGATCTCCTCCATACCCCCTTGCTGTTGGGAGACGATCACCCACAATCCTGCAGTGAGAGAGAGAGAGAGCCGCTATTGGCTTAGCTGTGGTCACGTGTTGTTCAGCATCACGTACTATTCATATTGCAAGACACTGTTTATCAAGTTAAAATTTACTAGGAATGTTTGCTCATCTTGTGGAACAATCACAGAACAAGTTACAATTTGAAGTTTTACTGTATATATATTTTTTGCCTTCCACTTTTTATTAAAGTTAGAAAAATATTATGTATGAAAATGTAGTTTATATGATTACTTTCAAAATCTAGCTATTACTTTTATATAAGAACAGTCTTTGCCTTAAAATAACATGTTTGAAATCTAAACTGCTAGTCTGTGTAGACTCGGCTTTTGCTTCTTTTAGGAGAAACGTAATATGTCTGTCTTGTTCCAGTGGATAGTACATATTCTACTTATAAGGTAGAATCTCAGAAACCAGCACATCGCGATGCTGTGGTTCATGTGTATTCTCAGTTCAGTTGTGTATACCGCTGGTTCTGTATTTGAACTGGTAAATGATAAGCCAGACTTTCCTCAGGTTAGTGCATTAAAACAAATAGCAGGTCAGTTTTCCCCCCTTTGTTGACAGGGTGGAGTTCAGCTTATTCTTTCTTAGATGTGAAAGGAAGGGAAGGTCATGTCATGCCTTGTTGATAAAGGTAAGGACATAGTAATTATTGAAGGTTTGGGGGTGTTTGTAGGAATCATTATTACTTTTTGACGTTCTGACTTGGTGTGGTAAGCTGAAGTCAACAGAAAGACAGTATATTTTGTACAATGTGTGGAATGTACAATTGTTCCCTTAATTATCACTAAAAATACATAAGATAAGGAAATTGGTATAAATCAACCTGACAAAGTGGATGTAGATTTGTTACCTAATGAGCAAGTAACTTGCGGCTTTCATATGAAAGGTTGGCTTATACACTTAGTCTGTTCATCAAATATTTACACTTGGTAATAACCCTTTTCAAATATTAATGGTGTCATTATGATAACATTTTTTTCTAGATTACAGAATTGTGCTGTTTTTAAGCAAACCCAATCTATTTTCCTTGTCATGCAGTGTTAGTTCTGTTTGGCATCGTGATTTTAAGGGGCCGATGTGAACCTGTGTGAACTGGGTAGTGTGGATTTCAGAGGCCCCACCTTGGAAGAGGCTGCCCTGTACCCCGTGTCTGTTCACCTGGAGTCTGACCACTTGGTCCCTGTGTGGTAGCTGTTTCACGGTGCTCTGTAATATTTATGTGCTTTTTATGAATGCCTGTATTTATTCACAACAAGTTTGTGAGGACTATTCTGTTACTGTTCCCATTTTATAGACCCAGCTTGTTCCTCAGGTGAAACTTAGGCATGGAATGAGTAAGTGACCTGCTAAGACATATGAGCAAATCACAGTGGAGCTGGCCTTCGAAGCAGTCATAATGAGTCCTTAGCCTGCACTTTCCTGTAGGATCCCAGACCTCCTGGTAGAACAGAACCAACAGGGTGTTCTTAAAACTGTTAACATATGAATGGAAGGTATTATGGGAAACATTTGGATTCATTTAACACTTTATTTGATTCCCATTTTTCTAGTATCTGCTGATTGTCTTTTTCTATTAATTGGTCCAGAAGATCTTTTATTGGTTTTTTCCGTTATTAGAGAATTAGAACAAAATCTTAGGAAAATATATTGCCTAACCATATCAGTATATGTTTCATTGTCATTAAATCATTACACATGTGGACAAGACAACTTTAGATAGTGAAAACTTAAATTTTTCATACAGAGTTTGATACTCGCATTGAAAATTCCATAGTTAAACCAATCGTGTGGATTATTCATTTTCTAGATTAAATTTGAGTTAATTAATTACAAATTTATTAGCTGTGGTTTTTATCCATTGTTTAAGAGACATTAACAGAACAGCAAAATTTTTATGGAAAATCTTAATATAAAATCTGCAGCATTTTGTTAATATTTTTGAACTTTTCAAAAACATACAAGATGCTGTTGAAGTGTATGCATATTTGTCATTTACTAACAACTAGGATTTTCCTGGCAGGAAAGGTCTTCATTAAAGTAGCTGAATACTGTGTCTTCAATTGGTTTTCATTAAGAACTGGCAGAATTTCAGAATACTTCTAACTCATAGTTGGTTCTATAAATTTAAGGCAGAACTAATTTGCTCTTAAAACTAAAATACTTTAATTCAACTTCAGTTCACAGAATATCTCCCTCTTGTCAAGGGCTTGTGGATGGGAGAGATACAATGATTTGACAGTGAGAGATCTAGACTTGGGCAAGCATTTTAAGCTGTTGAGGGCTCCTTTACTCCAATAGTAGAATAAAGCTTTTGACTTCACTGAAGATGATGAATAAGGTTTATTCCAGCTCCAGAAAGAATCTTTGTGAAACCAAGCTGAGATGTCCTGGAGTAATTCATAAGAGAAAGGAACGGGGGCTGGGGATTTAGCTCAGTGGTTAGAGTGTTTGCCTTGCAAGCACAAGGCCCTGAGTTCGATCCCCGGCACCAAAAAAAAAAAAAAAAAAAAAGAGAAAGGAACGTGGGGTGAGATAGTGTCTTATTCTTAGGGTGAGACACTGTCAACCCTGGCTCTGCCCCTGACTGAATATTTGAAGGTCTGATTTTTTTTCTCTAAATAATTATGACTGAATTCAAGACTCAAGACTGTGTTTTGCCAACTATAGTGGCATATGCCTTAATCCCAGGAGTCTGAGAGTTTGAGGCAGGAGGATTGCAAGTTCAATCCCAATTTAAGAATTTAGTGATACCCTGTATCAAGATAAAAAAATAAAAAAGAAAAAGAACGGGGGATGTAGCTTGGTGAGAATGCCCTGGGGTTCAATCCTTAGTCACACACACACACACACACACACACACACACACACACACACACACCCACCCACCATTGTGTGTTTTTAAAAAGCTTTCTAGTGAATCTGATCGGTTTGGAACTACTGGTGTGAAAAAGCTCTATGTTGCAGACTCTCACTCTTTTTCTTCCAATGAAGGATGGGGGAGGATGGCATTTTTCCATGGGTTGTTTTAAAATATCTTGTCTCCCTTTCCACAGAGGGAGATTTTTCTTAATAGTATGCAGAGGGAGACATGATAGTCATCTGTGCCCTGTTCCACGACATAAAGACAGTTTTTCACAAAATATATTATTTTCATATGGAAACTGGTATAGCTCTGCCTTACCTTTTTTGTTGTTGTTTTGTTTTTTTTGTGTGTGTTTTGGTGCTGGGGATGGAACTCAGGGCCTTATGCTTGCTATGCAAGTGCTCTAGCCACTGAGCACGTCCTCAGCCCCTGCCTTATCTTGACAGTAAAAAAACATTATTTCCTCTTCAGAATAAATCTTGTGGGTGGCCAGTGGGAGTAACGATATTGCAAATATGTAGCTGGGGAATTACATTTTGCCTTTCTGTGCCATTTTTGTCATTGTTGAATGTCTTCTACTTGTCAGGTGCTGTGCTGAACACTCAGCACATCATTTCATTTCAGCTTGTTGAAAACTATTTAATGGAGAGAATATTTTAAGTATTCCTGTTACAGATGAGGAAAGCAAGAGTCACAGACTTCTCGCTGTGATAGTCAGCTAGAACTGGCAGGTGAAGGTTTGCATTAAGACCAGTCTGACCCATGGTACTTTTAAGAGATAGATTGTGTGGTTGTTGTATAGCATTCTTCAAACCCCTTAAGATCATGAGGCAGAGAGAAATTAAATTGGGTTTCAAAGAGCATTCATCAGATGTCATGATTATAAATGTGGAATTCATAAATGTGGGAATTTGATCTGCTTTGCAAATCAGACGGGTAACTTCAGAGATGCTCATGTGTAGGATCAGAACTGCCCCTTCCCGGCCTCAGTTGTGAGAAACAGCGGGATGTGTTTGCTCTGTGCCCCCTTCTCTGAGTGTGCTTGTGTGTTTAGGCTTTTCAAGAGAGAAGAGTGTGTGCTTTTGCATAGCGTTCTTCAGCCCTGTACCCCATTCTCACTGCAGGGTTCACGCTCCTCTGCCCTTACTGCTAGCATCCCATAGGAACACTGGAAAGTAGAGCTGGAGAAATAACCAGGTTCACCCCTTTTCCTTCATTGCCAAGGGTACTACCTCAGCTGGATTCCAGTAGAGAGGCCTTAACATAGCTCGTGGGGGGAGGTGTTTGTGGACTTGGAGACTACATGCAAAATGTGTACAAATGTATGTTTTCTGTTCTATAACATTGTTGGAGTCTCAAAGGAGTCCCATCACATTGACATTCCATTTTATAGCTTCTGTGATAGCTCATTCTCCAAGGGTCTTTGTGTATTTTTGGTATACACACTCATTTATTGTTTACACCTCCCCTGTATTTTCACAAACTATTTGAGATTGTTTATGCAAGACAAGCAGCTTGTATTTTGAAGGCATGTTTCATAATGTAATACATGTATTAAGGAATATATATTACTACATATTATAGTAATAGCCATTATAACATATATTTCTTAATACACGTAATGTTACATTATGTGATGTAATGATTGCCTATAATAAAATTATAGTACAGGCCTGGGGATTTAGCTCAGTGGTTGAAGTGCTTGCTTCACATGCACAAGGCCCTGAGTTCAAGGCCCAGCACCAAAAAAATAAATAAAATTATAGTACATTATATGTTCTTTAATGTATCAAATATTTCATCTAATATACCTGCTCAAAATTTACTGAAAAGGTAGTTTCTATGTGGAGGATTCTTTATTGAGGTCTGCGGTCTGGTCTATATATATGTCTCTCTGGGTGTGTGTGTGTGTGTGTGTGTGTGTGTAAAGTTTAAGGTGCAAAATAGAAGAAACATATTTAGCTTGATTTTTTTCTTTTATAAATTATTTTTGCATCATTGTCATGATTGCGCCAAGTTCTAATTTGTAACTGTTTCTATAACTTAGAGATTGAAGATTTAGATTTTCCTAATCTACAAGATTGATGAATAGGAGGGGTGGGAGTAAGATAATAGGGATTAATAGGAATGATGACAAAATAGTGTGATTGTTCTGCCTAAAGCATTTATATTCTGACTGTAGGAAAAACTCTGATACCTTAATAAATATGGATGGTGTGAATGTTTGTGACACTTGTTCCACTCATTTGCAGCACTAAAGATAAGGTTAGTAAATTGAATAATTTGCACTTAAACTATGATAGAAAAAAGCACATGATTTTTCAGTCATCTTTTGAGGAACTTTTTAAAAAAATCTATATCTCTTTATTAGCATGTTCCTACTGGCTTTTTACTATTTTTTTAATTAGTAAAAGACTGATAAAAGTGATCTGTTCATACCACCAGTACAAGCCACCCAGGGGGAGGGTGACACATGTGTGCCACTGGTGCTTCAGAGCCTCCCTGCAGTGAGACATACGGGTTATGGCCCTGTCACGAACGTGTTAAGTGGAACAAGGGTCTTTTGGGTTTTGTTTTGTTTTTTTGCAGTACAGTGCTACCTTGCTTCATAAACTCAGTTCTCTCCATGATTCTGGTCATGATCTGGTGTATGAGAACTGAATCAAATTTCTCTTTAAGGTCAACTTTAAACCTAACTAATGAATTTGATTCGGTTCTTGTCCAACTTGGTATGCGACCAGAATTGTGGAAAGAATCAAGTTTGTGAACCGAGGTAGCACTGTACTGGGGAAGGAAGCCAAGGCCTCACACATGACAGGTAAATGCTCTACTACTGAGCTACATCCCCAGCCCTATTCTTCATTAGGTAAAAGTGTTACATGAGTAGATGGACTGTTGCATCCCTAGAGCTCGTGAGAGTATTTGGCATATAGAAGGTGTATTGAAAACATATTTAACAATATAATAATTCAACCCACTACATACCCCACCAGTTGGTCTACTTTTATACTTTTCCACTGTCAGTATTTCTGATCTAGGGCATCTTTTGCCTAGAGTATTGCTATGACTGATAACTTGACTCAGGTCTGTCCTGTTTCAATGTAATGTCCATCTTGAAACCAGAGTGGTCCTGCAAGGATTCAAAACTAATGATACAATTTCTTCAATTGAAAGTCTTCAGTAGATTTCCGTTGTTCTTAGGCTAAAGTCTTAACTAGTTATGTGCAGTTTTTATTTTGTATAAAAAAATTGACCTCAAGTTTAGTTAACTGGAGGATTCCTTCAACCTGGATAGAGTTAGACCACCCCAGGGAGGTTTGAGAAACTTCGTATGACATTACTGAGACACAAATAAGAGAACATGTCATAGAACGTTAATTGCAAAACATCAGTTGTGGATGATCAATTGCAAAAATGGTCCCAAGCTTAATGACCCTGAATTTTATAATGCAGTCTGCTCCTGATATTAGAGGGAAGTTACAAAAACTTGATATAAGACCCTAAACTCTGTTGTAGACCTTGGTGAAGGAGGCTTTCAAGGTCTGTAACACCCGCGACCAGGTGCAGGGTCACTAAGAGATCAGAGAGACAGACACAGCTTTTGGCTGCTTGAATTCAGCTGCCACCTCAGAGTAATTCCTAAAGCTGCTCCACAATGTGCCTGGGTAGGATTGGGTGGAAATCGGTGTGCGTATTGTGGAAAGGAAGGCAGTAACTCTTACCAAGCCCAGATTGAAAGGGCAACTTAGCACACCGACTGAGGAAGGGTGAGTGCTTTCCACGTCCCCCTGCAGTCGGAAGACGTCATCGTCACTCGGGAGGAGCCTTGTGTGACCATAGGTGTTGCAGGTAAAGAAAAATACCCATCTTTTGGACACCAGGGCCTTTGTTGCAAAAACTCTGCCTAGGAATATATTGTTTGTTTCGCTTACATAATATGTAGTTCACCAAGTTCTGTACCCTTACTTTGAGCGCCCATTACTGATGTCTGAGTAAGCATATAGGGAGCAGTGCATGCACCCACGAAAGGGTTCACGCACCATGAAAGGGTGCATGGGGCACCTCAAGGCCTTTTGGGGAATGATTGCTTCTGCTCCACCAGTTGCCCGGGATCGTCTGTTAGCCTTTGTCATTCTGAGGCATATCGGGTAAGAGTAGGAGACCTTACTCACAGAGTAGGAAACGTCCCTTGGCTGGTGCCCTGATTCTCTGGTGTTTATGTGCAGTGACACTGGCATGCCCTGATTGTCTAGAACACTGGCTGCAACTCCCCGCTGAGGAAAGCTAACAGGTTGTCTTCAGCAGTTCAGGCCCTCACTAGGGTCAAGATGTTTTAAGGGCAAAAGGACGTCGAGGATGAGCAGAGGCCCATTGTTAAGCCATTGGGCTGTTCTGTTGAGAGGCGTGATACAGAAAAAAAAAAAAAGGGTCCCGTTTTGATGAGAAAGCTATGGGAGCATGCACACTATAGATTCAGGGAAGGAAATGAATGAGATGTAAAGCAAGAAGGATACGAAGGGAGGATATGTTCAGATAGGAAAGAATTTTGGACGGTGGAATTTTGCCAGAAGGGTAAAGTAAGTTGCAAAAGGTTGTCAAGGGGTGAAGCTTATGAAAGGAAATTAGTATGTGTAGTGACGTTGACTGTAGCTTGCACTCAGAAGAGCAGCCCTGACCATGGAGCCAGGGATTTTTTCGGCTGTGGTAATGGGCCACCCTCAGAGCAGTGCTCCCCAATCCTCTGATTAAAAGAATAGAGAGGCTCAGGCTCGGGGCATCTCATGAGCCCCTCGGGGTGTTCCTAGAAGCAGACTGTGTTGATTCACTTCTCTAGGGACTCTGTCAGATCAGTTGGTGGTTGCCCTTCATTGACGTGGGATGTTTGTCTTCTAACAGTGGTCTCGTGAGAGATTTCTGCAGTTGGGCTGTGCTCCACTCTGGCATCTGCATAGTTACTAGACAGTTATGCTGGGACAGCATGAAGGAAGTAGTGCTGGACCAATGCAGTGTGTTTCCTTCCCCAGTATTCAGTAACCTCCTGTTTCGTTTGGGTCTCCAACGTGTCCTTTGGTGGAGTGTGAGTGAGGAGGGGAGCAGCACTTTGGAGGGGGGGTGACAGCACTGTTGAAGCATATTGGGTGACCCACTGCAGGAAGTTCTGGGTCTCGGGAGCAGGTACATGCAAGTAGGAACAGGCTGCAGGGTTGGCCTTTCACTGTCCAAGGGCTCAGATGGTGTGCAGTCTCACGGAGCTCAGTTCATCTGACTTTGGTGGAACAAAGTAGCACTCGCTGCCAGACACACACTGGGAGTGACTGCATGCTGTAGGAAGGGAGATCTCCTTTCCACCACCAGTGGACGTTGCCAGCTCTCCAACTGCTGAGCTTTTTGCATGGATGAACCTATTCCTATGCTCTCTTTGGTGTCTGCCCCTGTATGTATGCGTCTGATCGGGGATACAGTTCACATAATCCAGGATTGTAGCTCCTGCCTTCAGGGTGAGAGTCTCTCCTGCTGCCATCAATCAGGACTTGAAATAAAGGATTGTTCCAGACTGAAGTTACTGCTCGCTGAAAGGGATGGTGCTAGGAACGGACAGTACACATTGCTCTGCACATGCAGCTGTCAGTGTGCTGGTCACAGTCACCCACTCATGAGCGCGGGGTTGTCTCCAAAGGCCGTTTCAGCTGTGACTTCTGAAGTTTCATAGGCCTGGAGGAGGGAGGCACATGCTCTGTCCTCCTCACTCTCACCCTGTCCCAGGTGTCAGTTTTAGTGCAGAAGAGATTTCATAGCAGGGGAATAGATGGCGCTGGCTGACGAGAAAGGTTGGATTTTGAGGTACTCACACTCTGGACCTGCTAGCGGACTGCTGCTGATAGTTAAGGAGGCATCTGGACTGAATGCGTTTCCAAGCCTAGCATGTCTACTCCATCTGTAAGGACGATAGAATCGGAAGTGGCAGCCAATTGGCTGATGCCAGTCCAGGAGTCCCTGGGTCTTAGGGTAGCTGCAGGTGATTTATAGATGGGTGGGACAGTCATGAACTGCCTCAGTGGCTAGAGGGGCAGTTTGTCCCCGGATAGAAAATCCCCTGGTTGGTAAAAGGCGGGAGACATCTCTGAGGGTGAGTTTCTACTCCAACAGAATGTGGCCAGTCTGGAGAGCGTGGAAGTAGAACATCTCAGAGTGTGGACAGTATTGGCAATGGTTTGTCCTTGTGAAGAAGGCCAGATGCCGTCTTGGAGGCAGTCTCTAGACCACAGGCATGGGAGGAAGAGATACTTGATGTTACGGCTGGTCAGATTGTGGTAGCCCTGGCAGAAAGAAAGCTCCATTGTGGTAATTGTACTACCCTGCACCTTTAGACTGCTCGTAGAAGTTATCGTTCAGGCTAAAGAAATTCCAGGTTAGGCTGATGGTGGTGCAAGGCATCCAACCAGTGTCTCCAGAGGAGGAGCCAGGGCCCCACCTCCCATAGGCAGGGTCAGCTGCCCCACATCAGCTTTGAAACAGTTACAGAAGCTGGACCTTCGACCTTCTGCTCCCCTGAAGAGTGAGAAGGATGCAGTCTCCCAGGAGGGACATGAGACAGAGGAGGAGCACCTGACTCCCATCTGCCCATTTGCCAGCTGGAGGGAGATGTGGCTTGGCCAGCCACCAGTGTTTCCTGTAATTCCCGTGGTGGACTGGGGCAACTTGCTTCAGTGTCCTCCCTGGATGTCAAACCAGCATTCTCCACTCCAACGTGAGTGCAGCCAGACAGGCAGCATGGCACCCCTCCACAGAGGATGCTCTTGCCTTTTTCAAGGGAGGGGGAACCCTGGAGTGGCTACAATCAGGAAGGGTGGGATCCGGACCCCTTATTTGCATACCCCACATTCATAGAAGCTTTTAGCTCTCCCCCTCACTGCAACAGGCCTGCAGCTGCTATATAAGCAGCAATTCCCAGCCCCTTCTGGGGTTCTAGTCTATAATGGTTTGTTCCTTCCTGTGTACTGACCCCCCTGTGCCATAGCACAGGCCCTGTTACAGTAAAGACTCTCCTTGATGTTCC
The DNA here is from genome assembly GCA_004026905.1 of Hystrix cristata. Taxonomy (NCBI): domain Eukaryota; kingdom Metazoa; phylum Chordata; class Mammalia; order Rodentia; family Hystricidae; genus Hystrix; species Hystrix cristata. The sequence goes on from PVJO010002957.1 coordinate 46,987, forward strand.
TATTAAAAAAATATAATCCCAAGCTTCCTTTCTGTCTATACTCTTCGCACTTTGACTTTGTAGCTCTTTCTGTAAAGATATGAAGTCAATTTCCCAAATTCTTTTTATTATATATACAGGATAATGGATACATGGATGTAACATAGTCTGATCATTTCTATACCCCATTGCCTTTCCCTTCCTCCAATTCTCCTCTTCTTTCTCTAGTAGTTTCCTTTTCTATGTTCATGTCCCCTCTCTCCCCCCTCATTGTTCAGAAGGTTTTTAATTTGATGTAGTCCCATTTATTGATTCTTGGTATCATTTCTTGTGTTATTGGAGTTCTGTTCAGAAAGTCTTTGACTCTGCCCATGACTTCAGTTATTTCCCATTTTCTTGTAGCAGTTTCAAAGCTTCATATCTTATACTTATGTGTTTGATATATTTCGAATTGATTTTTATATAGAGTGAGAAGGATCTAGATTCAATATTCTACATGTGAATATTGAGTTTTCTCAGCATCATTTGTTAAAGAGACTGTCTTGGAGCTGGGGATTTAGCTCAGTGGTCAGAGTGTCTGCCTCACAAGCACAAGGCCCTGAGTTTGATTCCCAGGCCCACCCACAAAAAAAAAAAAGAGGTGGTCTTTCTCTAACATGTGCTTTGGGACCCTTTGTTAAGTGACTATAGTTGCATGGGTTTGTTTCTGTGCCCTGTTCTATTCACTATGTGCCCATTTTTATGCTGACACCATGCTATTATTTTATTATAATCTTGTAGTGTATTTTGAAAGCATGTGTTATATCTCTGGCTTTACTCTTTTTGTTTAGGATGCTTCAGCTATTCTGGGTCATCTGTGCTTTGATATGGATTTTAGGATCATTTTTTCTAGCTCTATGAAGAATGTCCTTGATGTTTTGATGAGGATTACCCAGAATCTGTAGATCCTTCCTGGGTATTTTGTTTTTTAAGCTATTGTGAATGGATTTGCTTGCTTGATTAGTTTCTCAGTGGGTTCATAATTTGCGGCTCTTAAGTCTGGGTTGGTCTAGTGATTAGCTTTAGTCAGTTGAATGTGGCAGAAGTAAAGATGGCCAGCTCTTGAGGCCTGATCTCAGGACTCTGCTTGCCTCTGTTTCCTTTTGGGATTCTGCTACTCCCATGAGAACTAGGACAGGCTGGTGTTGTGGCAGGGGAGCAGCCAGCTGGAACAGAGCCAAGTTCTTTTACTTGAGGCTAGCCCTACCAGATGAAAAATATGTAAGTGGTGTTGGCCAACATCAGCTGAATCGCCTACCCAATAATGTGCACCTGATCACACATGCTTGGTTGGGCCCAGCTGAGAACTGGAGAACTTCCCAGCTGACTCAGAGACATAACAACAGTAATCAATGTTAGGAACCAGTGAGTTTTAGGGTACGTAGTTCATTTTTGCATCAATAACAGATACACACGTTAGTGCCTTTTCCATCTAGTTGCTAGAAAGAAGGCTCAGTAAAAAGGAGTGTATTGATTAAGACAAAATGCCTGACTCCCACAATTTAAAGGAGGAGAGATTTCTTTTAACTCACCATTTCAGAGGGTTCAGTTCATGGTCAGCATGCTCCCAGGTAGAGACATCATGGAGGAGAGGTGTGGTGGAGCATAGTGCTCACTTCATGGTGGCTGGGAAACAGAACACAGGATAAGAGCACCGGAGAGGAAGGGGCCAAGAGCTGGATAGAGTACCTAAGACCATGCCTCTGTGACCCACCAGACACACAGAAGTGTGCTTCACTAATCTCATAGGCAGCTCTTAAGACAATCAAGTTGACAATTGAGATTATCCATCACAAGGAGCAAGTTGAAAATATTGTTTCTTTAACAGTGGTGGTGAACCTGTGGCATGTATGCTGCAGTGGGCTGTTTATACCATTAAAAGCTCTGAAAGGTTTGCCATCACTGATTTAGGAAAGTCATCATTACTGTGGAGTTAGAACATTTTTCTGTTATGATTTGTTTTAAAAACTGTAAGGAAGAGATACAAAGCATCTCTGCTTTCTAACTGAGGCCACGGGTGCTAACAGATTTATAACCAAGGAAGAAAGTTGTACAGAAGACATTTTGCCAAAATGCCTGAGTGCCTTGTGGTGTTTGAAGGAAATGTTAAATTTAAATACACAAAAAGAACTTAATTTCCACTTTTGACATTATGCTAAATGAATATTTTAAAAAATTATCCAGGATTAAAACAATACATAATAGAGCTAAATATAATATTAAATATAGCTTTCAAATATATTACTATTACTGAGCTGGAAGGATAGTAAGGAAAATCTGTAGGGGCCAAAAATGAAACATTTGTGCAGAAAATAAGAGAATTCTGGATCTAACAGCCCTGGTGACGTAACTCTGGAAATGTGGCACTAGCAGTGAAGGGATGTATTTGGAGCAGAACTTTCCCTTAGTAAAAGCTTGGTAAAAGTGGGAAAAATAAAGAGCACAAAATAAGGTGATAGAAATAAGTTCAAATATGCCTGTAACCACAATAAACGTTAATGTGCTCTATTTTTTAGTTCGAAGACAAAGATTTTCATACTACTTTTAAGAAGAAACTCCAAATACATGATTTTTATAATTGCCATTCCCAAAATATGTTAATAAATGAATGAAAGTTGAAAAAACTACCAACTAAGTGATTTTTCTATTATCTTTGTATATCTGCCAAATAATAATCAAAAGTTATTCCAAGAAGAAATAGCCAAGTGACAGGTCTTTCTGTCTCTTCCAAATAATAAGAGTAAGACTGGATAGTTATTATAGGAAGTAATACATTTAAAAAGTCATTACATTTTGGTAAAGGATTAAATATTCTGAAAGATACAAAAATTTCTAACTTGTATGTATCTAAAAGCCTGGTTTTATTTTTTCAAGTAAAGCTAAGATAAAAGGAGAAGTTAGTAAGTGGCCTTTTCCAGTAGATTTGAACCTTATTCTTTCTGTTATTTATTGATAAAGCAGATCCCAAATTAGCATATTGGATAGTGGAGCCCAGAAATCCTCCATTTGATGTAATGGCTCTGTGCTGTATGTCATTCTACAATATTGTCATACAAGATTTCATTCAGAGTTAGGGAACTTGCTTTTTTTGGGGGAACTTTCATTTTAAAATGACCACCTCCTTTCTATATAGCTAAAGGCAGTGGTTAAGTCATTGAGTTTGATTTGGTTTTCATCCAATTCAGTTTGCAATAAGAATAGAAAGAATTCAGTTTGTGAACTGAGGTACCGCTGTCAGCTTTGAATATTCGCCCCCCATCCCAGAAGACGGAGAATGACTTGACTGCGAACTTCGACCCTGCAGCCCTGCGCAGCCCAGCACTTGGCCATGCTGCAGAGCTGCTCAGTGTTCACGCCAGACAGGAGGTACTACTGGCGGGATGGGACAGGAGAGCCAGGGAGCATGCGAAGTCTTGGAGCGCTCGTCACAAAGGCCATGTGTGTTAAAATCAGGGAACACTGGGCGGATGACAGCAAGAAAAAATCTCAAAGTATGAACTATTGAAATGCCAACAGTTTGATGGATGGTCTTCCAAATGCAAAGTTTTGCAGGAAAGTAAAAAAGATAAAAGGGAAAAGAGTTTTTTGGCAACGGGTTTGTGCTAGCATTTGGATCTGGGATGTTCCCTAAAGGCCTGTGTGTTAAAGACTTAGTTCCCAGCTTAGTCCTTTTGGGAATTGAGGGCAGCTAATGGGAGGTGTTAGGTCATTGGGTTCTTGTGCTCAAAGGGGATTGTGGGACTCTAGCCTCTTTGTCTCTGTTTTTTTGCTTCCTGGCTGCTGTGAAGTGTGAGCCCTTATCTCTGCCACACAATTCTACCGTGTCTCCCCGTAGGCCAAGAAACAATTCAGCCATCTGACCATGGACTGAAATTTCTAAAACTATGAGCCAAAGTAATCCTTTTCTGTTTAAAAGGATTATCTCAGGTATTTGTTCAAGGAAAGCTAACACAGATAGTAAAAAGTAGAAGCAATGAGGGTAAATTTAGGGTTCTGGGAAACAAAAAAGGACCACAAACTTGGAGAATCACTACTAAAACAACCAGTCTAACCAGCCATCCAACCTAACTAACCTACTGAAATCCATAGATTTTGCCAGACTGACAGGAAAAGAAGCCTTTAAGGTAGGAATTTTGTAAAACACTCCAACATCACAAAATAAACACAAAATAAAATGTGTGCAGATCTGTTGAGAATGAGGCAATGAACTTTACACAAATTAAGGGAAGTACCGCCTGTCCACCTTGAAAAACAACCAAGAGGCAGGAGAAAACTGAGTCTACGCCCTGAACTGATCAAATACACGCAGACATTTAAGAAAAGCACCTTAATCAGGAATTTACAAACTAAAAAAACAGACAGAGAAAAGGAAGTGAAAAATGGAAGAAAAAGTACAAAATGATCCCCAAAATGAATATAAATTACAGAGTACCCAAGAAAGAATAGACTTAATGAAAATTATTAAGGGCCATTTAGGAAACAAAAACTACCAAGAGAATACAAATATGCAAGGGAACAAAATAGGTCATAAAGTAGAGGAAATGAAAACAGGTACTAAAGGACTGTTTGTATTATTAAACATGCTGAAGAAAAAAAATTCTTAGAATATATGAAACTATAATCTGTTTTTTTTTTTTTCCAGAAACAGAAAACAAAACAAAACCCAAACAAACCCACATGGGAGAAGCAGCCCCACACAATTAACTTGGAGATTTAGCCTTTTTCAAAGATAATGATAAGAACCTTAAGACTAGTAGGCAGAAAGAATCAGCCATTTACAAAGGCAAAATAGAGTCTGTTAACATATTTTCAAACAAACATTCATGGCAACAATGAAATAGTTTTATTCCTATTAGTGCTAGTAGTATTCTCAGCGAAAGAAAGTATGAACTAATGACTCTATACCCAGACTATGGTCTGAAACATCATGCATTAGAAAAGCAGTATTTAATGCAGAAGAGGTTAGGGAATTTCCTGCCCCTCTGCCCTTTCCGATGAATCTGCTGGTGCATGAGCTGAATTTAACCAAACCATAACCAGGAAAACCTCAGCAAGAGATTAATGGTGAGTACTTAAAAATAAATATGACTGTAAGATTAAAATGAGGATGAAGATAAGAAATCCTGACTAAAAATCAGAGGAAAGGGGAGAGGAAGGAGGAAAATGGAGAAAGCTCTACTTTGCGTCAGTAATAGAAATAAGTTGTGTTAAAGGATTATGACTATTCGAAAAACGTGAATAATGATGATACTGATACTGAGTGCTTTCTGTGTATTGGGCGCCGTTCAAATCACCTTGTAAACATTATTGTTTTCAGAATTGTGTGGGCAGCTCCTGTTATTGATGCTGGTATAGATGAGGGGACCAACAGATAGATTGAATAGTATCTTGGTCCAGAGCTGCTAAGTGTTGAAACAGATTGAGGCACAGGAAGGCTAACTGTGGGTTTTTCTTATACCCATAAATTATGTGATCCAGTGATCAGAATTTTCTAGACTAGTTCCATTTTTAAATATTTTGTTAGGTTATTTACGTGAGACTAAATTATTTTTAATTGGACTTTATTGTTACAAAAGCCATTAATGATATATCAGTGACTGATCTCTAAGGAAACCATTATTTCTTACTGTGAAAATCCAGGACATTTTGCTAGTATTAAAATATTTTAAATTTTCTGGCATATAATACCAAATTTAAATGAATGCATTTTTCCTGTCTTGGAAAGATAAAGGTTTCAGCAGTTTTATTTTACTTATTTTAAATATATAGTGGACCCTGAAAGAACCATGAAGAAATTTGTGGCAATGTTCGTTTAGTGTGTTACTGTAAGAATTCTCTTGTGTAAGAGCTGAGACTTCCTCTTAACCAATTTTTACTGCAAATAATAACAATGTTGATGTTCCAAATATATTATCTAAAGAGAAGTTAATGGAGTTTTAGTCAAGATACTTTATTCCCCACCTTCTTATATTTTTATTATACTTTACCTGTGACTAAAATATTTTGTTTTTGTTAAGTCAGAATCCATAATGTCTAGAATTAAGTATCTTGTACGTTCCAGGCATTTTCTGAGCCAAACATTTCTACGCCCTGTAACAACTGCATATTCTTGCCATTTCCCAGATAAGTAAGACATGGAGGTTCTTACTAGCAAAATGAAAATAAGATTGAAAATGTGGTTTCTTGGAGGGCCAAAGCACATGCGCATTCCAGTCTACAGAGTTGTAATTCTGATATTTTTCACTACAAGCAGTCATTGATAGTAGTGAAAGACTGGATTTTTTTTCTTGGACTGTGAATAGATGAAGTGCTCTTTACTGCCGTGCCACCAGCCTTCTTGTGCACCCACCGTCCGGAGGGCAGCGAGCTTTCGCACCAGGAATCCCCGTCCCCATAATGCACGGCAGTTTGTGCTCCAAGGAGGAACGCTGGGCAGGAGCCGCAGTCTTCCTGTGAGCAGCAGAGGGTGACTCTGAATGAGGGTGACTTCAGGTTTTTGTGGGGCGGGTAGGTTTGCAGGGTTAGGTTTAGGGACTAGGCTAGTGACATGATTTAGGAGGAGGAAGGAGTCAACAGATGTCTGTAGCTTTTTCTTGGTTACATACTCTTTAATCCCAGTCACATGGCAGGTTGTATTTTCCTACCCCCCAGTCCACCCCAGAGGGAGGGGGAGGGTTGGCGGGGAGTGAGGCGGGCTGTTGAAATCTGTAGTGTCTTGGCATCTGGCAAGTGCGTTTTGCTGTGGAATAAGTCTTGTGGCTTGTTTCTGCCTTCGTGAATAGAGCCTTTCCAGCTTTGCCAAGCCTACAGCTAATGCGGTCAAGGGATTTATTATGAAATGTACTAAATCTTGGCATGGAGCTAATTGCATATAACAAGAAGCGTGCTGGAGGCTTGGACCTGAGCAGTGACACATGCAGAAGGCATTCTCTCTGGTGCTGTTGAAAGAGGCTTTGTGCAGGGGAACGTCTGCATGTCTGCACTTACTGCTAATGAGTAGCCCCCTACCCCCGAAGTGTGTTTCTGAAATACTTGTTAAAGTAAACGCACAGGTTTTTTCTCTTTCTTTTGCATTTTTATGATCAACTGGAAGTTGAAGAATGAATATTTATTTACTAAGTCTACTTCCAAACCTCTTACTATATCATTAAGTACATTTGTGGCAGTTTAAATTACATGAACATTATTATGACTTAGAATAATTCTTAGGTAAAGTCATAGAAGGCAATCAGAGAAATTTTATTAGTTGTGTTAGGCTGCTATAACAGAATAACCATAGACTGGGCAGATGAAACAACAGAAACAAATTTTCTCACAGTTCTGGAGGCTGCAAGTCCAAACATGGTTGGGTTCCAGTGAGGACCCCCTTCTTAGCTTACAGATGACCATGTGTGCCCTCATGTCCTCACATGGAGGATGGTTAGGTAAGTTCTCTACCTTTCTTCTAATAAGGGCGCTATTCCCACCGAGAGGGTCCCTACTCACAACCTTCTCTGAACATAATCACCTCCCAGAGGGTCCTGGTCCAAGTCCCAACACATTGGTGGCTAGGGCTGCAACCATATCAGAAATGTTTAGAGGAAAAGACAAATACTCCATCATTTTAAGTCTGGTGTCTGCCCCTAAAACTTATTTATATTAAAATTAAAGTTAATAATGGTTTGTATCCGCCTCTGTTATTTTGGTGCAACTTTGTTGTGTGGATTTTCCCCACGCTTTATTGGGATGTCCGTCTTTGTAGTCTTCACGGCCCCCTTGATAGTACCTGTTTGGTTCATTAATCTTTTAATAGCTTAGCATGTCTAATAACTTTAATGGTTTTAGCATTTTCCCGGTCTGAGTATCACATTTATGTTATTACTGAACTTTGTAAAAACTTGGTTTAATGAAAACAGTCACATCCTCTTTTGCTACTATATGCATTTTTCTGCAGATAGTGTTTGTTTTCTGGTAACAAAAGTCTATTAAGAAGGTGCATTTAGGAAATCAATGCAGAATTTCATTGATATCGTTCCAGTTCACTAATTTTTCTGTGAATGTAAAGCTAAGATTTAAAAATCAAATGGGAAGAGGACAGATTATTACAGTGGTTTACATTTGAAGGTTAACACTAGTACTTCTGGTAGTAGTGGTTTTTGAAGTGGCAGTAATCCTGAGTTTAAAACAAAACCGTAGTGGCTATGTTTTTTAATCCTGGCATGCAAAAAGGAAATGTTGAAATGAAAGAATATGTAAAATTTGAGGGGTAAAAGACAACATTCAGAAATAGTGTAACAAAGAAATTGTGTCTAAGACCCCTACTACACTGTGGATTCGTTAATGTCTAGGGCTGTGGGGTTTGTAATAATTGTGATCAAGTGCCAGAAATTGATCAGGACAATTAAAAAACCTGAAAATTTCCAGAGAAACAATGACACGCTTGGTTGTTCATTCACTCGTTTATTTAGCATTTACTCAAGTTTTCCTGTGTTCGAGGTACCATGCTAGGTGTTGTGGCAGAGAGAGAGAGAGAGAGAGAGAGAGAGAGAGAGAGAGAGAGAGAGAGAGAAAGACAAAATCAGTGATAGCTTTTACTGTCAAGTAATTTTTTATTTATTTAACTAATATAAAATTGAGTCTTTCCTACAAATAAAACACTGTCTTGTCTCTTGGGACTGAATATACAAACATGATTAAAAATAATCCTTTAAAGAAAGTGTATGTCTCATTTAGGGAAATACACATAAACACATAATTGCTCTTAGTTATCAAGTTTAATAATTTGAGGTTTGTTGCCAGGTCTAAGTGGATGTTAACATCCAGGACTTTCTAAACAGTCCACACAGTGTGGGTGTGTGTGATCCCGGCCGATTATGTCTTTGCCATCCAGAAAGGTGGCCTGGGAACCAGTGTCAGCACCCAGGAATTTACTGGAATTGCAGAATCTCAGGTCTCGCCGCAGACCTACATTTTAACAAGATTCAAATATGTGTTAAAGTTTCAGAAACTTTAGGACATGGCTTGACTTGTATTTATAACTGTATGACATGAGATTTTTATCTGATTCTGTAGAGGAGGTTTTTTATTTGCACACATATTCTTTCAGCAAGCATTTATTGAGCCAAGGATTTATCGAGCATGTACCAGGTACTGTACTGGCCACTGAGGACTAAAAGAAAAGATAATTTTAGGTATAATTAATAATGTAATAAATTCTATAACCCAGTAAAGAAGTAATTCGATCAGTACGGAAAAAATTCCTGATTCTTGAATTGGACCTTGAAAAACTCACAGAGATTCGCTCTGGGGCAGAGGGAGAAAAAGACTCTATTCTGCCTTCAGTTCCATCTGTCTGTCAGCTGTCCAGTAGGTGAATTGCTAGAGCTGGTCAGGTAACACGTACCTCAAGTCTTGGATGTTTTGGCACATTTTGCCCAGTGTCCGATGTCTGAAGGCCGTGTGGGATAGTGACTGTGGGCTTCAGTACAGTTAGTATGATGCTCCGAGTCTCTGCTTCTTTATCTGTAAAGTGAGAATATTAGTCCTGCAAGGTTTTAATGAACATGACAGGAGCAAAATGTCCAGCACTGTGGGGTTCAGTACATTCTAAGTGTTAGTAATGATTAAAAGAATAATTTTGATTTTTTTTCTTGATACGTTAATTTAGCAATAAGAAAATCTTGACAGTGTGACAGGTGCTTAAAATAAAAACAGTTGTCTGTAATATAAAAATGAATCTAAAACATGAAAGGATTAAAAATGAAAAATAATGAGTCATAAAGTTCACAGTCAGAAAAATATTTTCACCTTCTCTAAGAGGAAATTTTGCAAACGTAGCATTTTCTTTTGGCTCTAGAGTTTGCACTTGGCGTTCCTAGTCAATCCCAGGGCGGGTCCTCTCTATCAATGGTAGTGAGCCTTTCAGTGTTTCTTAATGTGGCTTCATCCCGAAGCCTTTTTAATACTCAGATAGGAAATTTGTGGGAAGCGCACCCCTTACCATGTTATGTGTGGGCTTCCCAAGAAGAAATAAATGCATATGTTCTTAGAGAAAATATTACTTTTCTTTTTTTTTTTTAATTTCACAAATTCAGGAAACACATTTCAATATCATACTAATAAAGAACAGCTGAGTCTCCATCATATAACCAAAAATTGAAATTGGATTTCTCTAATCAGTGAGGAAGAAATGTCCCTTACTCAGTGCTCAGGAGCCGGGCTCACCGGTGGTTTTACAGTCGAAGTCTCACGTAACTTCGGGCAGAGTGGTGTGGTGCATTTCCTTGTAAAATGGTGTTTTGAGCCCCACCAGTGGAAGGCAAGATGTAAATGGGGGCATTCGTCTCCACAAGGCAGGAGCGGTGGGCAGGATCCGCTGGCAGAGCCTGGGGTGGGCAGCAGACGTGAACCGGGCCGAGGTTCACTTTCTGAGTCCCGGAGTGAAATGTCATACTCCAGGTAAACACCTCACTTTTGTTGTCTTTGGCATTTCTTGAGAACCTTGTCATGTTAGTGTAGTTATTGAAATTGAATTTGGAAATTGTAATGTTGCTCTCATATTTCACTGTAAAACAGTGCTGCTAACTCCCACCTTGAAAGGGATCCCATGGATTTCAGAAGCTGGGCGCTGCTGATTCTTCAGTAACCCCATAAGAAGGGTAAGTGGGAAAAGCACAGCCCATCTGAATTTCCCCAGCTTGTTTGCACTCGCCACGTTCTCTCTACAGATACACAAAGGGTTCTCCTTGTGTGTTAGAGCTCACCCTTGTCTTTCTGCCCCTGGCAACATTTCAGGGGTGGTATTTTCACATAGATCAGCTGCGCCTGAACAGTTTCTCCAATATGTTGGCAAAGACCAGCTTTTCTTACACAGTAAGCATTTATACTTTCTTTCCCCACCTATTTTCCTTCAACAAACATAGCCATGATGGCAGGGAAGTGTGGAGAGCGAGCGAGGGAGCCAGCGAGCCATAATGACGTCGTAGATGCTTCCCTACAGTCTCAGAGCAGAGTTGTGGTATGTGACAGTGGTCCCACTTTGTCCCTTACTGTATTTTGAAGGATTGACTCTTGAAGGATTTCCTTTGGGCAATACCTTATTTCGCATGTGGTCCCAAATGGAACAGTTAAAAGGTATTTATATATCTAGACATGCATTTTCTTCGCCATATCTTTTGATCCCTTTTCTAAGAGAGTTACTGATTTGGCATTTGGTTATTTTGGAATTTTTTGAGGAAGGTAAACTTGTTCTGTTTCTTCACACACGGTCATCTTGTTCAGTTTGCCTGCTTTTTCTGCTAGTTTTTTCTTGTTGCTGTTCTTTTTAAAATGGTTAAAAAAGACTTTTTGTTCATTACTGTATTTTTAAAACGTTTGGGTTTTCCGAGTATTAGGCCAAAAAATTATTCTGCAGATTGGCCTATTCTTCTGAGACGCAGAAGAATACAGTAGAAAAGAAAATAGTGAATATGGATGTTTTAAGTTCTTTAATGCACCTTTTTATTGGAGAGACTTGGTAGTATCATGTTCAACTTTTTATGTAAACACATATCACAAAATTCTTTTTTGTCTGCTTGACTTTACAGTTGTATAGCTAGTGCAAAGTTTAAAATGTGTTTGTTCTTGAAAGAAAAATGTCCCACGTTGTGTAGATTAATGGTGCTTTAAGACATGTTTATTCAAAGATGGCAGCGGAGAGGTGAACAGGCTAATGCACTACGTTGGAGATCATTGAGCTCCATGCAACAGATGTAGCCCGTGAACTGTTTATGTAGCTGCCTTTAATTTTCTTTGATTTATAATGTATGAGAAAATTGAAATGTTTTGTCTGTTTGAAACAAATAGGGAGATTTTAGACAAATAGATCTACTCATTCTAAAAATCAATTCACGAAGATTTATCCTGCCGCATGTCAGTTCTGTTGTTAAATTATATATTAAGGTTTTTTTAAGTGTTGCTCTCTTTAGAAGTCGAATCAAGGAAAGTTATTTTGAAGGAAAGTTATTTTGATTTTTAGATCTGAGAGCCATTCATTGGTTCAATTTGAGCATATGGCACTTTGGAGTGCCTGTTAACAAATTCTTCGGTGTGAGATGTGTGACATTTGTCATCTTTGAGAGGTATAAAAATACCCTTTATAACACAATTATTAAATAAAGCAATTGAAAAATTTCCTGAACTACTACTTTTGTGTTCAGTTATTGGAGATTGTCCTGTGACCATTTTGAAATGGGCAAAAGTGGCCATACTGTGTGCTGTATTTAATGGTAAAATGTTACGCAAACACAGGTCATGAGAGGGAAGGAAATTCGCCTGCTGCAGCTGTCTGTTCGATGTGTCTAGAGAGGTTCTGGGTGACGTTTGAGTTGCATTCTGTTGGTGTCACACATATATTTTCCAATATGCTTTTTGTGACCACTTTTACCAGTATAACTTTTTAGGTGGAACAAGCAATCTTCTAGCAGGGAAAGCAGTAAAAACTTTCTGCTTTTTGAGATTTATTTTTCACCCAGTGACGTAGTCCTGTTTAAAAGTTCTTCGGGGATTTATAAAGAATACATCTTTACTAATACTGAAAGGATAAAAATGACTAATATCTTTCTTTAGGGGTTTGAAAACAATGTTTACTCTCTTGTTGCTTTGTTGAAGTTGATTTAACGTCTCAGATTAGTAATGTATATGTCTGTGCCTATGTACATGGCCCATGAGTGTGCACTGTTTTTGATGGTTAAATCTCGGCTTGATTATCAAAACATCAGTTCCAGTACAGAAAAAGTTGGGGAATGGAGTTTTTTTTTTTTTAACATTTGAGAGATGATTTTATACAACTAACCTTTTGTAGCCCTGAGTTTTCTGTATCATAATCTCAAAGTTAAAAATTAGTTCTGCTTTGACCCTGTTTCTTTTTTTAACCTTTATGTAATTTCTTTGATTATATTATACTAATGATTTCTGAAGCTCAAAATTGCTTACAAAAATAGAGCTCTTTAGACTGTATTTATAAAATATATAATGCCTATCAGTTGGTTCCCTGATCCTAATGGAAATGTGTATTTTGAAAAAAGAAAACTTATGTGACTATAATACATTTTTGTGTATTTTAGGTTAAGTTTCTAGAATTTGCACAAGTTACTTTTCATTTGTCTTTCTAAGTGAAATTACAGCTGTAAGCATGTGTTTACAGAAAATCATTGGCTCTTGGATAGTTTACAAAATCATTAAGGGCCCAAACTAAAAGCCTAGTGTGAGGAGAAGCTTGCACTAATATGTTTATAACACAAACTATGTCTTGAATCAAAAGATAAGTGTAATAAATAAAGAATACTGATCTGAAAGATTGGGTGTCTCTTTTAGTTAGCAATATTTCTAAATGTCTCATTTATTTATACCTTGAGTTATTCATGAATCTGAGAAAATGATAGGGAAGTCTGAGACATTTTACTTGACAGGCTTCGCATACTTAAATATCAGCCATTCAAAATGAGTTTGGGGCCTAGACCTTGGGTTTCTGAAGCTTGCTGATAAGGAGGTACCCCCTTGCCATGGCTAAGCCCAAGCTTCATCACCATGGGGAGGGGAATTAAAGTCCCAGGCTGGACTCACAAGACTTGGCTTGGGTCCTCGTTCTTCTGCTGCGTACAGGTGACCTTGAGGACTCCCATATTTCTGGTGCCTTGGGTGCTCCCAGTGTGAATACGTGCTGGCGATGGCTATTCCTGTGCACCTCACAGAAATCCACAGTCATGTGCGTATCATGGTTCATTTGGAATCACTGGGAGTTTTGGCCGCTAAGAAGTTATTGTGTCTTCTAGTCACCCAGAAAACTGGAGTATTGGTATCTGCCAACTACTTTTATAAGAATTTCCCACTATCCCTATCCAAAGTATCTAGTATATTGCAGTGAAACTGTCAAAGGCATTGATGGAGGTGGATGTGGTGGTGCATGCCCGTAATCCCGCTACTCCAGGAGGTAGAAGCAGGCGGATTGTAAGTTCCAGCCCAGTCTGGGCAATTTAGCTAGATCCTGTCTCAAAGAAAATATAAAAATACAAAATGGGTTGGGTATGGAGCTCAGTGCAAAGGCCCAGTCCTCAGTGGTGCAAAAGAAAACAAAACACTGTTAAAAAGAAATGAAAGAAAGGAAAAAGCCAGCTATATTACGGCAGATTATCTTTCTGGTCTTTTTGTCTAGGCATTTTAAATAAGAATTGTAACACAAGCTTTTTTTTGGGGGGGCTGCATTATTTGTAAACTTTTTAAGTACCGGAAATTAAATCCGGAGACTTCACACTGAGTTACAGTCCCAGCCCTTTTATTCAGGTTTTTTGTTTTTTTTTTTTTTTTTTGAGGCAAGATCTTACTAAATTGCTAAATTGCCTAGCCAGGGTTCGAACTCGCAGTCCTCCTGCGTCAGCCCCCCAGAATGCTGAGATGTGCACCACTGCGCTGGGCTTGTAAACATTGTTTTTGCTCAATGTACAAAATGTCCAGCCAAGGAGACACACTGGTTTGCTCACCTCTCCTCCTGTATTGGGTGTTTAGGTTGCTCCTAGTTTTCAGCGTGTGGTCGGAGCAGCTTTGCAGAGTGTGGTCTGGTTTTGGCAGGTCTTCTCAGCCTGGATTCTTAGCAATGTAGTTACCGAGTCAGGAGAACCGTAATGCTTTTGGTGGTGACGGATGAATTTATCTTCTGAAAGAGTTTCATGGTACTAAATTTGTTCCTTGGACCAGACGTTTTCTCGGCCTTCACATTTTAAACACGCTTCATTTTTCTAGGCCTAATTCTTTCAAATACACCTCTTAGACTCTCCGGCACACTTAAGTGGGATTATTCATTTTTCTCAATTGATCCCCCCGTTTATGAATTTAATTTGAAAATTGAAAACCTTGTTCTGTGGTAGTAACAATTGTATGTGTTTCCTGGGCCTGCTGAAACGAAGTACCACAAAATTTGTGGACTTGAATCAACAGAAATATATTCTCTCGATCTTTTGGACGGCAGAAGCAGAACAACATCAGCATCGCGGAGTTGGAGACGAGGTGGCCCGCAGGGCTGTGCTCCCTCAGGGCGCTCTGAGAGAATCCATCCTGGTCTCATCCAGTGTGTGAAGGCTGCCGTCCCTTGTGCCTGGATTGCTGCCTCCTCGCGTGCCGTCACCCTCTGCCTCCCTGACATAAGAACACTTGGCAGTGGCTTCAGGGTGCACTGGACAATCCAGGAAGCTCCCTATCAGGCACGAAACTGCTCTCATCTGCAAAGACCCTTTTTCTAAATAAGTTTACATTTACAGGTAGCAGAGGCCAGAATCCTTGGGACCACCGTTCTGGGCACTCCAGCAGCTCTTTCCCAAGATGAGGAAACTGCTTTGCTTTGAATAATTCTTTGGAGTTTTCTGTAATTCTTATATATTGTTTAGAGCAAACTAACTGATGATACTGGGGAAAGATAATTGAATATGAATGATAATGTGAACATAATAATGTAAAGACCTCCAGTATCTTTTTTTACTTATATCACTTCCTATTAAATGTAGTATATTTACTTGGATGTTAAGATACAACAAAAGAAGAGCTCATAATTTATAATCAGTGTTTAAGAAACCTTTCATTAGACCTGTGAATTCTAATTCCAACTCATGGGAAACTGAGAAACTTCAGTGTGTTTTCTCCCTGTACGTACTTTTGATGTCACCTAGGTTTCCTCGTTGTCCATATGTGGTACAGTTGTAGTTTTCGGGTATTCTTCTCTGACATTCTGTACTAGGCACAGAGCCTGCTATCCAATTTGCTTCTGTCCAGTTCCCCAGAATAGCAGATTGTCACTTGCAGACTCCCAGCAGCAGGGGCCAGAGCCCTGGGAAGGTGGGAGGAAAGGCGAGGTTGCAAGTAACCTGCCAGTTCTAATCTTTAGAACTTTTGCATAAACAGATTTGGAATGAAAACGGTGTTGTTTTTTTTTTAAATTTAGAAACTTGCAGCTTATCCAGTCATAACATTCCATGCCGAGCACACGCACACTTTTAGAAAGACACCACAGTGTAATGCTGTAGCTCCCCAAATCACCTCAGTGCTGGCTCTGTGTGCCACTGAGTTGAAGATGTCAGTTGGCTGCAGATGGTATATTTTCATATTGCATCCAATAAAGTGCGAAGAAGGGATAAAACAGCAAAATACAGCATAGCAGCAGCAAGTTTTAAGAACATTGCGCATATTAGTCAGAATGTTCAGTCCTGCATTAAAAAATGCCAAATTATAAAGGTACAATTTAACTTTTCATGTGTATAGACCAGTACGATGATGTCACATACTTTCAGTGGCGAGCCTCAACTAAACACAATGGAAATGTGTTAAAAACAAGGGCAGAGGTCTCAGGAAAAGAAAATTAACAAAAGCAATTAAAAAAAACCCCACGATCCTAAGCCTGATTACTTGTTCACGAGTACAAATGTTTTCATTGTCAGTGACAGTCGGGGCAGCAAAGAAACTGTCTGTGGTATTTGAAGAGTAAATTCATTAGTATCAACTAATGAATTATTACTTCCTATGGAATGGAAACAGTTTTCTCATCTTGGATCTTGGGAGCTCAAATAATTTACGCAATAAGGTATATTCAAAACACTCTCCTGGTCCATTCATGTAGCTCTGACCTCCCCCCGTAACTACGGTTACCCCTAAGAATACACCCCACGCGTCAGGCCACCACTGACCCCACCTACCCTCTGTGTGCTTCGAGCCCTGGTAGACCAAGGGCCTGGCACTTGGTGTCACAGGGCCATTTAGGTCTCCTGGCTGGCTACACTCTGCAGAGCAGGGAGGCTGCAGCACGCAGCCTGGTGTTCAGATGCTCCCTTGTGCCAAAGGCTTTGAGCAACAAAGAGAGGCCGTGTGGTCCAGATGGAGCATCGTGACCCATGAATGGGTCATGGCAGCAGCTTACTGGATCCCAACAGCAGCTGCATAGTGGAAAGCAAATCCACGTATCAGAATGTCTCTCATGTAAGTATAAGCATTTTTTTATGAAGCCTTTAGCTTATAATCTGCAACATGGTATAAAGTCTGACACGATTTAGATCAGTCCGTTATGGGGGAAGAGTGCCTGACACATCACTGGGTCTTTGGGTCCGACCTTGGGGCGGGTGGCTGGGTGCATACGGCTGTGGTGCAGATGAATGTGAGGGACACATGGAGAATGATCAGAAGCTTTGGGCCTTGCCATGGCTGATGCTTTCTCCAGACCCAGGACCAACAATTCCTTCCCTGAATGATAGACTCAGTCATCTCAAAGACTTGTCTGTAGTCTAGGAAGTAGAAACAAAAACACAGTGAAATACCGCTTTATGCCTATCACATGGATAGAAAACGTGATAAAAGAGGAATTATTTTTCTTAAGAAAGTAATTTGACAATTCCTGTAACATGGAGAAAATGCGTGTAACCTTTTAGCACTTCCACGGCTCTGTCTGCCTGGAGGGACTCTCCTGAGTGTGTGCTAGGGCACAGGCGGCGCGGTGGTCCTGCACCACCACTCACGTGTGTTCACATGTGAGGCAGAGTACAGCAGAGACAGCTGCCTTCATATGTGTATCAGTTCACATGAGTGCATGTCTGATCTCTGCTGTACTCTGCTTCCATTCAACACTAGTGTGTTTGAAGGCTCTGCGGACTCTGTGTTTGTGTTTGTATATGTCTTTATGGGAAGCAACTTGAGGAATGAATAACAAACTGCAGTTTATGCTATAAAGATAGCAGTTGGAGTGAAAGAATTTTATCTCTATCAGAGAGAATACATTAAACACACACATTCTGAAGATAGGGGAAAAACTGCAGAACTATTTATATCATATAGTGCTACTTATGCAAAACTTTGACCCCGAAAACACAACAGCATCTCTTCTGTCTAGGCATCCACGCAGGCTGCAATAAACCTAATTGAGAATAACATTCTGATAGTTATTTCTGGAGCAGGAAAGAATAGGAAAATATGGTCGGTACTTGGTGGTAGCGTTTTGGCTAATAATAATTAGCATTCTGTTTCTGGCAAAAGTAAAGAAACTGAGGTAAAATTGTTACTATCTAGTAAGTATTTCTGAACTTTTCTGTTGGAAATAGTCAACATATTAAAACGTATTACAGTGTATCTTCAAGAAAACAGTTGAGTTGTAGATTAATAATTTTGTTGACTTCCTTCTCTCCTCGAATACATGAAAATTAATATTAATTTACCATGTTGAAGAAAGGATGTCCTGTGCAACTCCGTGCAGTCCCATTTGGTGATGCCTGCTGTAGTCGCTGCATTTCACTGGTGGAGGGTGAAGAGAGGAGTCTAAAATGCTCTTGCTCTTGAATTTGGTCTTTTCAGCGTCATCTGTGAAATTTCTACTGATAAAGAATGAATCTGTAACCACGGACGCTTCTCTCCAGCCTGTTTGTGCATGTGGCATGACTGAAATGTGGCGCCTGCAAAATAAAGCTGTGGCAAAGGACAGTGTGTGTGGCTGCTGTCTCCATCTGTCCAACACTTAGCACTGAGACAGTTTCTTTCTCTGGATTAACTTGCCAGCCACCTGTTCTTCACAGACAAGAACTCAGTTTACGTTCCTCCCCTCTTTCTCCTTTCCTCCCGTCCATATACTTTGGTTTTCACTTTATCTCAGTTAAATTTAGTGCCCATTTCAAAACAGTGGAAGGAGATTTCTTATTTCCGTTTGCTCTTGCTCTTGTTGCTGTTTTGTTTTATTATCATGTTTCATAATCATGTAAATTGCCTCAAAAGTCTTTTTGAAAAAAAACAGGAGAATCATTTCCCTAGAAAATACGTTCTTTTTTTTTTTTTTTCTTCCTTCGGTGCTGAGGATCGAACTCAGAGCCTTGTGCTTGCAAGGCAAGCCCTCTAACTGCTGAGCTAAATCTCCAGCCCCTAGAAAAAACGTTTTATACAATTCGTAACTGAGTTCTGTTGAAAATACTGACTTCTAGGCTCATCTTAAATGCTTGCATGTTTAAATGAGCAATATTTAACTTTAGAGAATATAATTTTCTATGAAAATAATTTGTCTAATTATTTAAAAAACCTACAGTTTAAAAGACAATAACGTGACATTCATGTCTTAGAAAACCATGGCGTCTATACATTAAGAAAACTTAAAAATCCAGATGTGTATTCTGTAATACTTTACAATTATGTAGTTATTTATACTTTAAATAATTATCATGAATCATGTTATTAGATAGCAATGTAACAGCAGTGGTTTGCTTTTAAAACTCTTGGTAGTGTGTGAAAATGTTACAGTGTATCTGTGGCTGTGTTTTCTTGGGTGTACAGTTCTGTAGCAGTAGTGTGTGCCTGTAGTAGTGTCCTTGTTCCTTCAGTTAGATTTAATGTTAATTTTACTCTAATATTTTAAGAAGTGATGAACTGATACTATATGGTGGCAGCAGTGACTAAGAATATCAAACTAGCTCAGATTTCTCTTTTTGTGGTTAAGTTACTGGCAAGTATCATTTACTACATTGTCTTTGTGGTAACTGCTTTTGCTGGTTTCAATTCATCCACCCTCAATAACCTGTGAATTTGTAGTAAGAGAAATCAAAGTCCGTAAAAGCGTGATTTGTTGTGAAGCATTCTTTCACTTACTCTAAAATGAAAGATGGGATAATAATAGAGAACATTTTCTGTAGTGACAAGTGGTGGTAATTGTTTTGAGGTTTTAAAGTAGACTGTGAAAAACTTTAGTATGAAAATGATTGGTTTTGAATTTACTTTTTAGCATTGGTTTGCTTTATTCTACAACATAGCAAATGTTGAGGGATACATGAATTATTGCATTCTTTTGTTTCCCTAAACTAAAGCATTTCCCTAAATGCTACAAGAAAACAAGAACAGTATTTTACATGAATCATTGTACCCTAAATTGTAAGTACTTTATTTTTAATAACTTTGAGCTTTCAGCATCTTGGCATCTTTGAATAATTCATATTTTTGGCAGACAGTGTGAGGATTACTTCGGGTGAATTATTTTAAAATAGATTTCTTAAGTCACGTTCTATTCGTGAATTTTTTTACAAAAATTGTTCAAAGATGGCAAAATTTGCTTTAGTTTAAGGTAATCCTGACTTTTGAGAGAGTCATGAATTTCTCACTTTACCTAATAGTGTGAGTTAATTAAAACGACTTTTTCTACTCTTTATTCATTAAATAGCAACTTATGTTTCACTTTTCACTAGACTGTTTTGGAAAGACATACCAAATTTGCTAATTTTAATTTTATTCGTAATGTATAGATTTTATTACTATTCAGTATTGTTTCTGTCATGAAAACAACCGATTGATAATGCAGAGTAATTAGGAAATAGTTTGCAAATTATAATCCTATAGTTTTTATAATCTGATTTGTAGTTTAAATACGTATGAGTATTGTTTCAACAACTTGATCAGAGGCAATTATTATTCTACCTTTTCTTTTATGTTTCATGAAAATTAGACTTCTTTTGACCTATCGGATCTTACACATGACCTGTCCTTCCTTCTCTTTGTCCCCTGTGCTGAGCTCCTTTGTGTGTCGTTGTGACCAGATTGGATTTCTGCCATCCCTTTCCTGGCAGGGCAGCTTCAGGGCCCACGCTGCCCACGGGACGCTGCCTCCCTTCCGCTCTGGGCTTCATCCTGGTAGATTCGCCACCTGCTTGGAAGGTGGGTGTTATCTGCCCTCCTTTGAATTTACTGTCTTACTTGATGCAAAAGTTGGAAGTTTTACACTAAGAGCAACGATATATTTTACAATGTTGTGTAACTCTTTTTTTTTTTGTTATAACCCTTCTCAATTGTTTTTTATTAACAGAAATTTCTCTTTTTGGAAAGTACCGTGCCGCAAAATAATACTCAGTGGATAACAAGATCAACAGAGGAATTTTGGTGATTTTTAAAGAAGTATTTCACAGCTAAAGTTTGTTCCTGTCAAGGAAACTTAGTTTAGCTCCAGCCAAGATTTTTATCCGCTGAATAGTGGTTGGATGTAATTCACATTATCTCCAGTGACTTTACTTTTTCCTGGCTGTTAAAGCTAAGAAAGTCTTTAGTTTGATATTTTCTTTTTGTAGCTATTTTGATAAGTCAATCAATTTGGAGTCAAGTAGATTTGAGAACGCAAATGGTTTGTAAAAGCTGTAAAAATGCCTTTGAAGACCAAATTAAAATCAAAACTTTTGGTTTCACTTGATAGTTTTATTTTTGCTATGTTGGAAAGCTCAGTCCAAATACAGATATATTTCAGAACTCACACTTACTTACGTCTTACATGGGCAAAAACATCACATGAAATATTCACACTTGAGAGATGGCAGCCCTAAAACAATACCATTTTATGGGTTACTAGTGCTTTTCCTCACTGTTTATCCATGCAGGAGGCACCCTTTCGTTCTCTTGTTCCCTGGCCTGATCTGTGAATGCTGAAGTAAACACACGAGGGCAAACATGTAGCCTTTATTTTCAGGTTTTTGGGGATGGCTCACATTTTTGTCCTTTGAATACGAACAGTTACTTGTATTGTGCCTGATTCGAGTCGGCGTGTGGGTTTTGCAGAGTGGTTGTTGGAGTCCAGCCTCCATCAGGGTCATTCTGCTGTTTGCAGGCAGACGTCCCGGAAGCTCTCACCGGTTTCCTCTCAGCGCGGTGTCTCTGAGAGCCTTCAGCTTCGGGTCAGGGGCTCTGGACTGCGCTGTGGAGCTGGTCACGCAGCGGGCCGCTGCAGGATGCCCAGCCTGGGACTTGGAGGTGGTGGTTAGACAAGTGCATTTGCAAAAGTGCCCTGGTATATCTGACGTGCTCCTTTAGCAGAGGGATGTGGGCTGTACCACAGGAGAGGTCCACACAGCCCTGCGGGGATCCCGCTGGCAATGTCCCTGTTTAAATGAGAAGGCGTCCTTGGTGGTTTCTGATCCAGAATGGCATTGCCCGTAACAGGTGAAAGGGAATCACGGTGTATTAACAGAGAACAAAGTCCCCTCTCCGTTATTAATTCATTCAGAAAATACTTACTTGGTTAACAGTTTTGTGTCAGGAGCATCTACGATTCAGCACTGAGGCCACTAACCAGATAACTGCTTGCTTATGTGCTCGCTCCTCCTCTTCATTTTTTCTTTTGTTAAGATGTCAGTTGGACGGTGCTGTCGGCCTCGGTGACACGCTTACCGGAACCTCGCTGGAGACTCGGGAGTCAGTTCTGTAGCAGGCCGGGCCACACGGTGTGCTGTTCTGGTCTGTCGCAGTGTACGGAAGTGTTCTCATGGCCTGTGGTGTCTTGCTGTGCGGCTCCTGCTAGCCTGCGAATTCATTCAGGGAAAAGGTGTGACTTGTACCTGGCTGGGATCCTGTCTCCCCGCTGTCTGGTGCAGTGCTTTTCTGTCCAGTAGCGGAGTTAGGGGGAATGCATGTGTATGGGCCTTTACGTTAGGAGGTGAAAGGTCCGGCAGGAGAGTTCATTCCAAGTAAGTAAGGGAATCTCACAAGTTACCTTTAACGGGAAGCAAGATATTTTTCATAGAGTGACATTATTTAGACTGAATTGGAAAGTTTGACAGTGTATCTGAATTTCTAAAATTTGTAGAGGTCAATGTAAATCACTCCATGTGTCTGACACTTTACAGCATTGCACTTGAAGTTGGTGTTTTGTTCCCTTGTTAAATCATCCTACAAGCAGTATTTGAATTCCTCTTTCTTAACCCCATATCTCACATGGTCACCATTGATGATCTTCTCTCCTGGTTGTCTTGTTACTCAGCACTTCAGACTCTTTTGCTGCCATTGCTGCCGCCTCTTCCTCCTCCCCTTCCTTCCCCTCTTCCTTCCCCCTCCTGCCCTTCCTCCTCCCTACTTCTTCCTCTTTCTCCTCTTCCTGCTCTTCTTCCTCCTCTTCCTTCTTCATTTGAAATTGAACCCAGGGCCTTTGCACTGCCCTACATCTTCAGCCCCTTTTTTATTTTTTATTTTGAGAGAGAGTCCTGCTAATTTGCCAAGTTGCCCAGGCTGGGCTCAAACTTGGAATCTTTCTGCCTTGGCCTCTCAGGGTGCTGGGATATTCCTGTGTGCCACTCTGCCCAGCGATTTTGTTTTTAATACCTGATTTTCCCATGGTTACTCTGACGCTCTTCTTTCCTGCTTATTTTTCAACTCCCAGCTCCTCAGTCACCTTTGCTTGCTTTTCATTTTAACCCTTCAATGGCAGAGCTCCTCAAGGTTTTATTCAGATCAGCTTCTCCTCTTGCTCTGGTGTCACCCTTTCTAAAAGATTCTTACCATCTGTATGTTAGTAGTCTCAATATTTTCATCTTCAGCTTCTGTCATTTTATTGTAGGTAGAAATTCATTTCAGAAGCCCGGTCGTGAGTGAAGGGCACGCTGCTTGTTATCTGCAGGTGGGGGCAGGACTTTTCATCAGCTCCATGGTACCTCATGATTGTGTTCTTGGCAGATATCGCCTCTCTCTAAAAATACTGTGCAGAAACCCACTTCCTAGCTTTATTAATTCCTTCAAGCTTGTGGTGGTTAGCTCTTCCTCAGGCTCTTACTCTGCACCTCACAGTCCCGGCTACTCTGAGAAATTACCCTAAAACACACTCCATTTTCATTGGGCCAGAAGTGGAAAAATCAAGGCGTCTGCTGGGCTGTGCTCCATCTGAAGACCTGAGGAAAGGACTGATTGCTTGATCCTTCCTTTTCCCAGCTTCTGGCGGCTCCCGGCCGTCTCGTTTTCTTTGCCTTGTAGCTGTTCACACAGCCTTCTCTGTGTGTAGTTCGCGTGTCCTCTTCTGAAGAGAACAGCAGCCTCTGGATTTCAGGCTCTTCCCAGCCCAGTGACAGCGAACCTTTCAGAGCTTTCAATGACAACAAACAGCCCGCTGGCACGCGTGCCGGGTTCGCCACCCCTTCCCACACTGTATGCGCTCCTCTTACCCATTCATACCTACAGACAATCCTGTTTGCCGGGATCTGGCGGGCATGAATCTGGAAATGCAACGCTCTGCGCTCTGGCTCAGTCTGTGCGGGACGCCCGGGTGCACAGCTGGTGTGAGATGTGTGTGGATGGCTGCAGGCCCTGCTGCTGGTGGCCGTGTGGTTTGGGCTGAGTTACTTAACACTCTGTACTTCAACATCTTTTCGTGCAAGATGGAGAAGATAACGACACAGACTTCATGGGACTGCCGTAAAGATTGCAAGATACTGTGTGTGTGACATGCATAGAGCAATCTCCAGCACACAGCAGCCCATGTTAGTTGATACTTGCTGTCGTGGAAGGCTCCTTACTGGGCTTGTGAAGATGCTTTCCTGAGAACTTTCCCCATATTCACACCACCACCTCCTCCTCCTCCTCCTCCTCCTCCTCCTCCTCCTCCTTCCTGATTTTACATGTTCCCTAGTTGTTTCCCATTCTCATTGTAATCATCTGCAGGAAGTCCTAGGGGTGCTGCAGAGGAGTGCATGGCCTTCGCATACTGGCAGGGTCCCTGCTACGCCAGCCCGCTCAGCGCCTGTGGCAGGACTCAGTGGCTGGACTCAGAGTGGGGGCCGATTGCGCCCCCTCAGGGCCCGCGGTCACCTGGGCCCCTTGGAATGTTAGTGAGCTTACATGTTTCCCTGTAGGTTACCTCTGTGACCTGAAGAACGAATTTCTGAGCTAAGCCCGCCAGTGGCATCCCTGTTCACTAACACCCTCTTATGAGAACATATTCAAAATGTTCTTGTAATTTTTAGGAGCCTTTAAAAGGCATTCTCGGTTTGTAAAGCTGCTTTACAATCTGTCCCCAGGCCTGGCACAGGCACTTCGGTGACCTCTTCACAGTAGAGTGGCTGGGGTCGCGTGAACACCGAGGTAGAGGTGCTGCAGGCCAGGCCCCACGCTCATCTTCTCTCTCAGACCCTTCTGGCTTTTGCCAAGGTCATCTTGCTTTGTGTTATTTTCTGCAGCATTTTTTCTGCTAAAGAAAAAAAGTACGCCAAGTAGTATTTCGGGTGGTAGGAGTGCTCGGTGCTTATTCTAGAACTCTAGATGTGTTGGTAGAAAGAAGTTGAAGGCTTTTGCTTGTTTTCTTGCTGTTAGAGACCAGTTGCAAAAAGCAAGATACATAAGTTTATCTAAACTTACCTGTTCAATACAACTCGCAAATGTATGTATTTTTAGGTATAATTTCTTATTGCTGCTGTACTGCGAAATTAAGATATAGTATTAATGTACAAATAACACATTTAAAAATTCTTATTAATAAAAAGATATTAAATTGACTCATGTTTACTTTGCTCTTCACCTCATTAGCCTGTTCTGGGGGTGTTTGATACATACTAAAGTACCCAAAACCGGACTAGTCTGGTTTCTCTGTACAGTGGGGTGGGCTGAAAAAATTATAAATTCATAAGAGCATGGTGTGTAGATATTACTGGCTTTGTGCATGTCCTAGTTACTTTTCTCTCATTGCTGAGATAAAATACCTGACATCCAAAGTTAAAGGAGGAGAGGTTTATTTGGCTCCCAGTTTGTAGAGGTTTCAATCCATGATCTGAATCCAAGGCAGCGTGGTCTGACCAGACAGGCAGAAGGCCACAAGGTAAGCAAAGGGGTAAGCAAACCTCTTTCTGTTCCTTATATTTTATCCAGGCTACTTGGCTTTAGGGTGGGCAACACTCTCACCCTTAATCCTGATAGCCTTAATCCTAGCATCATTTTTGATCCCAGCAGAACCATGCCAAACCAGTCAGTGGACTAATTTAGTAACCACACACTCTAGATCCAGCTACCTCTTACCACATGAGGCTTTGGGGGGACATCTAGACACAAACTGTAACAGTGCGGGACTGTCAGAGGGTGGCGAGAGGAATGAGATTGGAATGTTTGTTTAGTGAGTCTGGAAGAGAGAATGGTTGTGTAAACCACTAAATTAAAATGCAGTTATGAGAAGGGTGTGAAAAAAAATGGTAATGAATTGTATCTAGGAACGAGGGTTGGGAGGAGTTTGCCCAGAGGATGTGACACTTGAGCTGCATTCTGAAATGTAAGGGAAGCTGCTGAGCGTGTGAATGAAGGAAGAGAAAACCAGCACGCCCTTCTCAGGCGGTATGGCATCACACAATAGGGTTTACTGAAGAACTACCAGAAAGTTGGTTTTCCTGGAGTTTACCATATATGGTGGTTATGTTTCCGGGTCTTGTCTAGTAGCTGTGTCTTTCATGTAGTTGGTGAAAATTTAAGAAATTTTACTGAATTCAATGATAATTTGCCAAATCACTTGAAGAGAATATAATATCAAATTAATAAACATTTGCAGATGTGAATGTAGATTAAGTCCTGATGAATGATCTATCAAAATTAGAGGTTTGAAAAGTAGTACATATTATTAAAATCATAGCATTTTCGGTCTTCCTCTGCTCAAGAAAATCTCAAGGGCATCATGTACTCACTTAGTAGCGGTAGCCTCAAGACAGTAAGTAATGCTACAGGTTACAGGGCTGTGGGTGCTCTGGGGCAGGGGGACAGGGGTACCAGGGGTATGGGTGCTTTGGGGCAGTGGTACAGGGTACAAGGGTACAGGGCTGTGGGTGCTCTGGGGCAGGGGGACAGGGGTATGTCCAGTTGGGTGATGTATTTGTTCAGGTCAGTCTTGATCCTGTAACAGATACAACTTCACACGTTAAATATTTCTCACAGATGGAAGTGGCTGTCTGGTGTGGGGTGTGAGGTAGGTGGAGGTTAAATGGGAAGGGGGGGGTGCCTGGCCCCCTGTAGTTGCACAGGGCCCAGGTGGATACACTCTTCTTTATTCTGGTTACAGCTTCTGCATTGCCTTAGGTGTCCCCAATCCAGCTGGAAAAGGCCCCTTGGCTTTTTGTCTGTTTAAGCATCTAAGCGACATATACATCCTCTGCTTGCATTCCTTGGTGAGGATAAGCCACAGCCACCCCCAGCAGCCAAGGCGGGTGGGGTACAGTCGCTGCTGGACCCTTGCAGCCCAGCCCCAGGCTCCAGGTGGGGTGCGGAGCTCTCTGGCAGACATGGCTGGCTGGGTGCTTCACAGTCTGCAGGGGAGTGACGGAATATGCACGGAGGTGTTACTCAAGCCTTGCAGGTGTTTTGATGTGCCTGCTTAGATCATTTTTCTTTCCTCATTCAGGCCTTTTCACGACTAGCAAAATCTCTGCATAGACAGATAGGGATCCAAAAATTTTGGATAGACTTACACGTTAAATTTTGGTTCAGTATTTCATGTACATTTGTCTTAATTACTTTGCTTGTTGCTAGGACAAAATACCTGACACTCCCAATTTGAAAGAGAGGAAAAGGTTATTTTGGTTCACATTTTCAGTCCGTAGTCCACTGGCTCCAACACAGGAGCTGCATGACGGCCAGAGAGCAGGGAGAGGAGGGGCGAGCTGGGGAGGGAAGGGCACCCTCCAGGTCACTCCCCTGAGCTGTTTCTTCCACCTCTAACAGTGAGTCAGCTACAGCCTCCCACAACTCACTTTCCAAAAGCCCCCTGTGGGCCCATGAGCCTTTGGAGATCATTCTTTTTTTTTTTTTCCTTTTTGTAATTGAAGCATTACAAATTTTTCATTAGTATATGTTTGCAGTACGTAATGATTACATTCATTGAGGGAAGTTGGTACATATATGTAACACAGCTTAGTTCTTTTTACTTTGGGGGCCATTCTTGATCAGAACCATAAGGTTACTCTGATAATGCCTGTTTCTTTTTTAAACCAGTCACAGTGAGCTGCTTATTTTTTTTTACTTTTCCTAGACAATTTTTCAAGTTCATTTTCCTTACAATTATTTAGGGTTCTCAAAACTCTTAAGCAAAAACCATATTTTAAAAAATACACTTTAAAAATTAAATTGGTTTTGAGCTGAGTGTGGTGGTGCGTGCCTGTAATCTCAGCAGCTTAGGGCCTATCTCAGAAAAATGCTGGGGATAGAGCTCAGTCTGTGGATTGATGAAGATTTGATGTAATATTTTTATTTGAATATAATTTTAGTTAATTATTTGAGTATAATTTCAGTTAGTGAAGAGTCCATTAGGAAATAATTTTTAATTAAGCAAGAAATATGTATTATGTAGCTCATATGTAGAGATGGAGTATGCATTCTGCTTTTTCATCTCCATTTCAATAAGAAATGCTTTGAGATTTACATTATTAATGTATAAACTTAGTTATCTAAGGCATGATAATGAATCTTACAATCTTAATAACAGTGATAACAAAAACTCTTGGAATGAGATTCTGAATATCCGTTGCTGTTAATTTTTTTATATTAAAAAGTCACATCCTTTTGTTAAACCTGACGAGGATCGAAGTCTGCAGTACATGAGATACTGAGTATGACGACTTGACCCACAAAATTTCAGTCTTCTTAGAGTCGTTTGATTTAAACTTGTACACTTTAAAAGGTAACTTTGATTTCTCGAGGTTTTGAGAAGGGCATTGTTAAAGAATAATGAAGAGATGTGCGAAACAACACGTACACTTTTAGGAGATGATTTATGGTCATTATTCTGTTGTCTTTGTATTCTTTTTGACTGATTAGTTCGTGTGTGTGTGTGTGTGTGTGTGTGTGTGTGCGCGCGTGTGTGTGTGGCTTCCCGTTTCAAGGTTGTGCTGAGTGCCAGGTGGTGGATGAGGGTACAAAATGACATAATCCTTCCTCTCATAGAGTTTATGTTTGAGTACAGCATTGTTAATAAGAGTTTTAGGCAGCGATGGAAGTGTTGCATATTGTGGTGTTCAGTATGGCAGCCATGATCCACGTGTGGCTATTGAGTTCTTGAATGGGGCCTGTACAGCTGAGGAACTGAATTCTTTATTCAATTTTAATGAATTTAAATTTGAATAGTTATATGTGGCTAATGAGAGTCTTATTGGATGGTACAGGTCAAGTGGAATAATCACACTTCAAAAATACTAAGTTTTAAGTCTGACTCATGGTTTGAAGGAGATATATGCAATCTTGAGTGATGAGAGAGGTTTGATTTTATACAGACAGGTCCTTCAAAGCTTATATTTAGTTGCTAGAAATGATGAGGACCAATTTAAAGGATAAACAGAATACAAAATAGATACAGCAGTTATATGAAAAGTGAGGTGAATATAGTCATCGCTGAGTTGACTTCTCAATTTCTTTCTTGTAAAATGGGAGAGATGAGACCATTAAGAGAGAAAATACAGAAAAAGCGCCAGGTTTGTAGGGAAATTGAATGACTCCTTGGCGTGTGCAGACATGAATTCAGAAGACAAGTTCGGACCAGACAGACACTTGGTGACTGGAGCTCAGTGAAGATGTGTCCATGGAGCCAGCCCTGAGCCAGCCGGGGGGCCCAGGAATGAGCTGAGCGAGGGAGCCACTTCCTGGATTCCCAGAAGGCTGAGGAGTCCCTGACTGAGTGGGCTTAGTGGGTGCGCTTCGGTGATCAGGCCGGGGGAAGGAAAGTTTCGATTTCTTTAGGACAAGTGAATAAGTGAAATTTGTTTTATCTAAAAGATGGAACTTTGAGAGTGATGATAATACTCAGATCTGATTATGAAAACAGTGACCAAAATAACACATCGTGGCGGTTAAGGGACTGTGAGGCCATACAGAGTAAAGTGAAAGTATATTTCATCCCATTTTGACTAAAAGGCTATCAAAAACTGTATCTCCTGTTACACGTGGAAGGTGAAAAAAATGCGTTTTATAATGTGCATGTGTTTAGGTAGTACATTGCATGAAATTCTTGTGTTATGCTGTATAATAAAACTAATGATCATCATATAGTGTCCCTCAGGAAGGCTGTCATCATTTGAAATTTGAAAGCTTGGTGTAGAAGGTCGTTTGGGAATGATTAGAGAGTATTTACTCCATTGTTTAAAACATGTATATGCGATCCTTAACCTTGGCAGGTATTGATAATAAAATGCCTTGAATTTTGCCTTTGTAGCTTAGAAGGCATTACGATAAAGCGCCTGTCTTTTGAAAGCTTTCTACTACTGAGTATTTGATCATCCATCGTTCACTACCATTGATTGTTTCTGCCTGCATTCTTCCTTCTTATAATTAGCTAAACCACGATCTGGAAAGAACATCAGTTACACGAATCTTGTTCTTGAAAAGCCATTGCAGTTTTACTATCTGCAGGGACATATAGATAGCTATCGCAACCATTTTAACTCTCTCTTAACTACTTCTCACCCCTCCTCCCATGATTACATAAAAGCACACACAAATTGACCTTTATAATTTGTGCCTTGTTGGAAAATAAGTTCTAAAATTATTAAAATAATTTGAATATAATTGTTCAATTTAACCAATGTTACATCTTCTCTTTCCTCTCTTTAAAAACTGTTTCTGAAATGAAAATAATTAACATAAGGAATATAATATTAAAGAATCACATAAATAGAAATACCAGTTTTCAGATGTGATCTATTCATTGCTGGTACGGCGTAGTTGCCGTTTATTTGTGTATATGCAGTCGCAGTTCGTCATTTTAACCTTAACTCCTCAAATTACAGTAGTAAAAGTGATTTTTTTTCCATTTAAATTATTCTGGAATGAGCCTTCTTGATTTTCTACTTTTGGTCAGATGTATCTTGAAGAGTTTCTATTAAAGCTGCACAAGTACACATGTATCATTATGCAGCAGTAAGAAATAAAGTTCTTTATTCTCACACATATCCTCATTTTAAATGGGAAATGTCACAAGATAGTTTTATTCAATATTTCTCGAAAAAAATACAACGTCTCTCTTTAATGGATTTAAGTTTTGTTCTAAATTCACTGCTGAAGTCCTAGTTTTTTTATTTAAAAATATAATGGTAAAAAATATGTATAATGCTACAGGTTAATAGTAGTTCAGCCGCTTTAGGGTTAAGCCACTTTTGGTCCGCTAATTCACTTTGGCGAAAATACAGAACCATTCATTTATTTATTTATTTAGGTGCTGGGGATCAGACTCTCGTGTCAGCTGAGGGCTGACTGGTTCTTTCTGGTCTTTTGGGTCATCGTGAAGCTACTTACTACTGAAGCCCCCGACATCAACTGTTTATCTCTAGCTCTGAAGACCTCGAATAATGCACGCCTCCTTCCTGCTCCCAGCCTCGACCTCCCACCAGACTTCTTAGCGTGGTTGTTGTTTTCTGGAGGCTCCGGGAGATGTTGCCGGCCCCTTGGAGTTACCCAGGAGCACACTGTGGTAGATACTTTAACTGACACTGGTCTCCTCCAAGCCCACGAACATTCCCTTCTCATGTGGGGTGTGGAGCTGAACTGGTAATTGCCCTCCTAGGGCAATGGCGGCGAATTTGTGGCACGTGTGCCGCAGCGGGCACCCAGAGCCCTCTCTGACAGCACGCGAGCCAAGTGAGGGAGTGTTTTTTCCAAACTACAACCTCAGTATTCGGGTTTAAGTGCAGTGTTGGCACTTTGCAATACAGTGAGTTTGGAGTTGCAGTCTGGGCGCTCGGTTTCTCAAAGGTTTGCCTTCACTATAGTGGGGCAGTTGTTTTAAAACATATGGTGAACTCTAATAGAAGTACATCCAGTATGGCTGTTCCTGTACAGGCTTAAAAGAAGATGTTTCAGAAACCAGTGCTTCCCCTTGCTACCTGAGATACAGCTTGCTATTTTCTGTATTATTCTAATTAAAAGAAAAACCTGGATGTTTTGAAAAAGCCTTTTACTGATCGAGAAAGAGCCAGGCGAGACACTGGGGTTTTGTGAGGTCACTTAAATTTGATCTCCTTGTTCTCCATCTACCTTTCCTTTTTATGTTCTTCTGGAGACAAAAGGAGCAGACCATCTTCCTTCCTCCAGGTCAGGGCTTCTCTTTGTTTTTTATTTGTTACGTTTTTGCAGTGCTGGAGATTGAACCCAGCACCTTTGCACTGAGCGACATCCTCAGCCCTTAAAAAAAAATTTTTTTTTTTAAAAGTTTAAGACAGGGTCTTCCTAAGTTGATAAGTTGGACTTGAACTTGTGATCTTTTCACCTCAGCCTCCCAGAAATGCTGGCATTATAGGCTGCATCTCCAGCTTTTTAAAAAAATTCTATTTTGAGGTAGGGTCTCATAAAATTTGGCCTCAAATTTGTGATCTTTCTGGCTCCTGAGTAGTTGGCCCACTCCTCTGTGCTGGGCTAGGACCTTCCCTTGTCACAGGCCAAGTGCTTTCTGTGTTACAGGTAAAATATGTGGTGCAGGAATCCAGCCCTTGATATGGCACTACCCCAAAACATAAGTTGGTTTACTTTTCTTAAAATGTCATCCCAATTTGTAATTGGAATAAAGTGGTTATATGAGATTTTTAATCATTTTTCTCTACTTTGGGAAAAGAACGGGTGAATAAAAGTGGAGCTAATGCTGTTATTTTCTGTTATATTCATTCACAGTAACTGTCTTTCAGTTGTTTTTATTTTTATTTTTATTTTTTGGTTTTTGGGTGCTAGGGATTGAACTCAGAGCCTTGCGCTTGCTAACCACTCACTCTAGCTCTTGAGCTAAATCCCTAACCCCAGTTGTTTGTTGTGGGAATAATTCTCTAAGTCTGTTCTCTTATGCTGGATAATGGTGCCCCTAGTGGAAAAAAAATATGTTCTTGCATATGAGGTTTTAAAAAAAGATATGATGGATATTGAGAGGAGAGGAGAGATACTGTCTATACTGCTCATGTGGCATTCTGATGAATGCTTCTAAATGTAAATAACAAGCAAAGTGACTTGTGCCTGGTACACAGGAATCTTTTACAAGAACAGTTATTTCAGCTTCTTATACAAACATAAAACACTACCCGGAGAGTTTAAGTTTTTGTTCCTTTCTGGTTATTTTTATTGAAATGCTTATTGTCTCTTGTTAACCAACTATATTCATTGTACAACTAGTGCCTGCTTTCTCAACCTTTTCCAGGAGAACCCCCTAGTTTCCATTAAAGAGTTTTATGGGGGCTCCCCGCATGTCAAATTCACACAGCCAGCCAGGTTGGCTTTTTATAAAGGCCTTTGAATGCAGCGCCAAGGCCTCCCACTGATTGTTTTATGGGCTCAGTGTGGGACGTGCGGCCCTGCCTGGGGAAGCCCCGTGGCAGAGGACTGTGGGAGTGAGGACTTGTCGGACGCATCGGGGCAGCACTGAAGCATCCTGGTCAGCTACGCTGTTGTTGCCAGGAAGCACAAGTGGAGCTGCAGAACACGCCAGATGCTGACTGCTTTTAAACTGACCCCCATTTCGGGAATACTCACTTCATTGCGTTTTTGGGAGAAATTCAAATCCCAAATAGCTCTATAATTAATTTGAATGCTCGCTTCACGATTTGGCACTAGTAAGCTATTGTTTTCTAAGTGCTGAAAACCCCCCACAACTAAGTGTTTTTGTGTGTGCTTTCAGGGAGAGAGAATTCATCATGGTTATCTGTGAACAGTTAGTCCTGGAATAACACATGCAAAGTTGCGTGGTTCATGATCATTTTTCCTTCGAAAAGGTTGTGTCTGTGTGTTTTTACCTGTATTAAATACCAAATTTCATGTATAGATGCTTAAAAATACAACTTTTCT
This sequence comes from Hystrix cristata, assembly GCA_004026905.1. Classification (NCBI taxonomy): domain Eukaryota; kingdom Metazoa; phylum Chordata; class Mammalia; order Rodentia; family Hystricidae; genus Hystrix; species Hystrix cristata. The sequence continues at coordinate 80,539 of PVJO010002957.1, forward strand.
GAACTTTAAGAAAAGGTTGTGGTGATAGAATGGAAACTGCTCCTCCTTCAACCAGTTTTAATACTGCTTTTCCTCCATCTCAAGGAATCTGCTCGGCATTTGGAACTTGTCTTTTCTCTGGAGGCTGAAACAGACTATTTTTGAGGTATGATTATGATCTTAGGGCTGTTGGCTTGGTGAATGTGAAGTGTGTATAGATTGTTAGAGCCACACTTGCAGTGGACCTGGAACGATACCATATATCCCGTGTGTCCTAGTAGGATGAGGGTACTAAAACTAAAGGACTTACTGATGTTTTTGTGAGTTTTCATAATGATCTTTTAGGATAATTGATGAAGGAGAAAGTTTTATTTTGGGAACTTAAAGATGGTAGTCTCAAAAAATGATTCTACTGTTTCATATAAATCTTGAATTAGCAATTCTTTATGAAAAATACAGCATCTTTTTTGTATGTGTATATAACGCGAGGTTATTATGAGATGGGTTTGTGTGTGAGTGTGATATAGTCATACACTATTATTGTACTACTTAATACGACAGCAACGTGTAATGTATGAGCAAACCACAAATAACACGTGATGTACATTAAGTGTGAGATTAATTTGAATTTGCAGACTGCAGAAGTACTTTCAGTAGTATAGTAGTGTTTCATTAGCACAACTTTTTTTTTTTTTTGGTGCCGGGGATCGAACTCAGGCAAGCACTCTAACCACTGTGCTAAATCCCCAGCCAGCACAACTTCTTTTGTTCTTTCAAAGTTGGGTATAAGATTGCAAGAATTGAGGCAGAGACGAAATCTTAATATCTTCATCACTGTGACGTCAGATTTCCATCTAAATTATATAATTATCTATCATACATAAAATAATTTTAGACAGCATGCTATTACTTGCTGTATGGAAAATTACTCCTGAAAGCCAGATTTTGTCTCTGGGTAGCACCTTGATAATGTCTTTATTTTGAATAAGAATTAACTCAGCAGTCTGACCGACCTTTGACGATTCAGGATAAATGTTAAGCTACTTATAAGACTTCTATGACTTTAAATTGATCATTTCTTAATGAAACCCCAAAGTATGCAGACTTCATCCACTGTCAATATTTTTTTCCTGGGATCTGTCAAGTATTTTGCTCTACTTGGGATCTGAAAGGCCAAACTGAACGGAGGGCTCCCCACTGCCTCCACAGTGCTCCTTCATTGACCCATTTTCCACTGTGGGGCCGTAAAATACTGCAACTTGTCCTTCATATAATTAGGCACTCTTTAGACAGCTCGTTTTTTTTCATGAGACATTTTTCTTCTGTTGAATATCTTTCTGTGCCTTTTTACTAAAGACAAAACTGTAACTTTAGTAAAAGAATATGTAATAGTGTTTGTGTTATTTTCAATTAATGCTATCACTTGGTATATATTATTTCTGACTAATACATACACATACGTGCAGTATGTATACCATGCCCACACATTTACTCAGTAACTTCATACGTTTTTATCGTACTAATCCTTCACATGTAGCCTAATGTTACTCCTATTTGCAGATGAGAGCTGAATTTTAAAAGTTTGATACCTAGCCTGCAGTCATATCACAAATAGAGCTGGGATATGAATGTAACAGGCTTTTGCATATTCTGAAATTTTATGTTTGTGAAAGGACATATAAATGCTCTTATGTTTGTGAAGTCGAAGGTACTATTTAGATGTTCTAATTGACTTTTCGGTTATCATTGATGTGAGTTACAGAGACCACTCTAGATAGGTACTTAACAGCAGATGCACAATCACTGTTGAATGAATTCCGTAACTCTGGGTTCAAGTTCTGGCATTTTCACTGGATACGTGGTTGAACCTTCTGGGACAGAGGTTCTCAGACTGAATAATAATGATTTCAGATTAATTATTCTTTTAGCCACAAAGCTTTGTTCAAATGAATCATTTCTAAAAGTTATTTTTGTAGACTAGATAAAATCAGACATGTTCTTGTTAGAGGTGGAATGATAGGAGGAGGGATGGTTACCAAACTTTCTCTCTCTGGTTTGGCCCTTCTTCTAGGCACAGTTTGAAATGTACTAGATTAGATGATCTTTCAGCTCAAAGATATTTTGGGTTCTAGATCTCTGACCATGACTTTCTGAAAGGTCAATTTGGATTTGATTTTAGGAAAAATCTATAACATGGATCTAAAATAGCAGAATGAATAAACTCTTCTTCAAGTGCTGGTGGTCTTTGGCACTGGGTTGTTTCCAATTACGGGATCCAACTTAAAAATGTTATGCCTTGACTAACATATGTTATTTTGGGGACTGTGGTGTTCACTTTCATATTTGGAAGAAATCCCTGGCCTTTCTGATACTTATTTTTCTTTTCTCTCTCCCTTAGGCATTAAAAACATTTACTTGAAACATTTCTGTTACTCCTATTTGGCAACTGTAATTAGTTTTCTCTTACTTTCTCCAGGATGAGGACTAGTGAAATTGGAGCTTCAAAATCTGGAAACCATCCCAGCTGAACTGTTACCTTGTGTAGTGACTTCTTGCCCTTACATTTCTAGGTGAAACTGTAGTCTTAAATTGGAGAAAAATGAAATTATTAATTTTTCGTGTTGCATTTTGATTTCTCAACATTACAAATTTGGGGGAGATCATGAAGGATTAAACACCTAATCAAAGATCTGGTGACAACTACTTTAATTTTGGGGGTTTTTGCTTTTTTGTATACCCTACAACCACTTCTGAAAAGAAGGTCTATGAGAAAGAGCAGAGACTAAAGTCTCAAAGGTAGAATTAGCATGTGTCCTGGCCTTGCTTGGTGGGCTGGCCTGTTTGGCTGCTTCCCAGCATTCATTTGCCATTTCTCTCCTGTCAGCCAGTCCATGGTTTCCTCATGAGTATCCATGAATTTTTGGAGAATCTGACTTCACCTCCCACGTCAGTGCAGTTCATCTTGTGCTATAATGATGCACTCGGGGTGGGTGTGTGACCTAACCACTTCACAAAGTGAGGAACGAAGTTCGAGCGTTTTGGACCAGCGGAGTTCTCTCTTGCTTGCTGAATGTGAACAAGGGAAATTATTTATCCTCAGGAATTGCTGGCAGCTCTGTTGGAATAATGAGCTAAACAGTATGGAAAATGAAAAGAAAGTGAGTCCTTGGTTGTTTCATTGAACCATTGAGTCAAGACAACCTGAAGCTCAGTTATGTGGGCCAGTAAATGTCTTTGTGTCTAAATTAGTTTGAAGAGTTCATTGCCTCTGAGTGAATGTTGTCTGCCACATCAAAGCCTGTGGAGTTTTTTCCTGGTGCTTCCTAACTTAGGTGATTTTCCTAGAAGTAAAATCTGCCTGCTTAGGTCTTAGTTTCCTCACCTACTAAGTGAAGATTTTGTATTGGACTATAAAAAACGTCTGTTGGATCACTCTTTTCCTCTCTGTTTCTAGGAACTTGAACTTGTATCTGTTAGATAATTTGCTGGCCTCTTTCCTCCTATCTAGAAAGACTGTGCTGCTACCACTCCCATGATAGGAGCAAGGATTCATACCATATCAGCAACATAAATGCCGTATGTTGCTGTGAATACACAGCAAATTCTAGTCAATTTCATAGTCTTTGACTACCTTTCTCCTTTTGTGCCCCAGAAATATAATTTTTTTAAGATGCAGATTTTGAAAAGAAGTAGTCATGGGAATGATGAGTAGTGATTTCCCCATTAAACTGTAATTCTGAAACAGTGCACAACGATGCCGAAGCTAGACTTAATGATGTTGGAGGTAAGTGGTCTGTCTTGATAGGAGTCGTTGAATCTTACTGTTGTCTTTCTTAATCACATACTGGCTTCCTAACCACAGCCAGCTAAATGCTAAGAGATCTCGGTAGACAAATTAATCTTTGAGGAGACTTGTGCAGATCAGTCCAAATCTTTCACACTGTTGGAAAAACAAGTCAGGGCAGACACCTTAAAAATTCTAAATCCATATTAAATCCACATGTAAAGAAAAACACAGACATGTTTTGAAACTTGGATGTGGTTCTGGGGAGTTTTTAATGGCAGTTTGGATGTCTATAAGAACTTGTGCCATCTATTCAAAAAGATAGATTTTTAAAGGTAGACGGGTGGTAATGGTGGTAGAGCGCTGGTGAAGCTTCTTTGTTGTGATCAGATTTGTATCAGGTGGTGATTGGCAGCAGTGAGGGCGTTATAAGAATTCAGTGAGTGTAACTAGCAGCCATCCAGTTTCTGGTCTCTCCCTCTTTTCTCTTTCTCGCCTCCTTCCCTCGTCTCAGAAAATGACAGTTTACATATGTGCGACTCAGTGAGGACTGGCTGGGAAATACTATTTATAAAAAAGTAGTTGCGCTCCTCCAGATTGCACTGACTTCTTAGTTGTTTGTCTTCTAAATAGGTGTTTTACAGACTTTGCACATTACATATCAAACTCTGCTATAAAGAAATATTACATAATCATATTTAAGCATATTTTTTGTTATACTGGTAGCTAGAATTTTGCAGTGTTTCTCTATATTCTGAAGTATTACTTAAAAGATGTAAAATTGTACAGTTTTTATTTAAAGCCAACCACAATATGAACTTAGAGGAGTTGGCCCTCAAGTTCAGAGGCATCTACCAGATATCTTGAATGGAGGCTCTGGAGACCGACCTTGTTTTGTTTCTCTCCAGTACACCTTGTTAAATTTGGTGATCATGTCCAAAGTCAGCAATGCACGCTGAGTTTTGTGAGTTACTTGGCTACATATTAGGTTGCATTTTTCAAAGCTGTCACTATTTTCGTTGAATCTCGTAGTGTTATATTGATTTATATAGTCTCTGTCTCTCTGTGAATTGTAAATGGCTACCTTTGCCTTAGCAGTTAAAAAGTAGTAGTTAAAAATAGTAACTTTGAATGTACGTATGTGAAAATCTAGTAGATAGCATTTAGAAAACAGGTGAACTCAAATTCTCTGTTGACTTTTAAAAAATGTGTTTTAAAAATGATTTCATTTCGATCCCCAGCACCAAAAAAAAAAAAAAAAAAAAGGTTTCATTTTTTTTGAAGCTTAATCCAGGGTACTTTTTTCTTTGGTAGAATAATAGGAGTTACTTTAAAAGTATATTTTCTTTCTTAAAATTAATCTAATATTTAATTTCTTTCTTTGAAAACTATTTGTATATAATGCATTCTTCCAGAATTCTTAAGTTTCACAGACAGTACCCAGTGAACTCAGGTGATCGGGACACAGATGTAAGTTACAGACTTATGGCATAAAGAAGAGCAATAAAAATTCTAGTGGAAAGACTAGTTTGTTCCTTTCTTATGAGTCACTGATGAATTGATTTGGCGACAAAACTGTACTAACAGGTTAACGTTTTCAATTAACTCCAGCAAATACTGACAGTATTACTATGAGCAAATCATTAGGCCCCTCTGGATGAGAAGTAGCTGTGGCACGTGTCCTCTCCTCATGGAGCCAACAAATTACTAATAGGAAAAGCAAAAGTAAGTAATATTTATTGGAGACATAACAGAGGAGCTGTGCAAAGCACAGGCAGTCTATGAGGGCTCAGGGCAGCCCAGTGTCAGAGGTGGGTAGGGAGAAATGCAGACTCACGGAGGAGGAGATTAAGGATCTGTGGCTCGCGTTAGTAGCCTTTGGTGAGAGGAGAGGGAGCAGAGGACATTCCGTGGGCAGAAACAGTGTTAGTAATGTTAGGGAGGCCAGAAACTGGGAAAAGGTACAAACGAAATTCCGAATAGCAGGCCTAAAATAGTGGTGCATGAAGAGAACTGCCATGTAATGGGGCTTAAGTGCCAGGCCGAAGAGTGTTCCCTTAATTTGCCAGGCAGGGGATAAAAGTGGCGACTTGGACCTGGGCTTCATGGAGAGCAGTTGAAATGGCTCGGGGTGACCGTGATGCACCCAACAGTTACGCGGGGTAGTAAAGGGCTCCCTGCATTGTGGCAGAGGTGCTGGAAAGAGACACAGCACTCGACTCATGAGTATGTGGAATCCATTGTATCTGACAATTGGAAATAGAGGATGAGGGAGACTGGAGTTAAGAATAACTCCTAAATTTTGAGGCCGAATGTCTGGAATTTTAACAGAAGTTGAGAAATCAGAAGAAGGAGCAGTATTGGAAAGAAACGTAGGCATTTCACAAAATGGATTTCAGATTTTTTATCCCTTAGTTGCAGTAGGTGGTATTGCCACTGATAATTAAATATGTTTTTAGTATTAGTACCTGCAAGTGTTTCCAATGAGAATGTGGAATCCTTGTTTTTCACAGATTGTCAGTCTTTAATTAGTTTTTCTCAGATTGTCAGTCTTTAATTAGTTGTATCTCTTTTTTATTAGCACGTGTTGGTGAACATAATAAATATGTTCATCATGGAGAGTTTGTACATGTGTATACCACATCTTAATCTTTTTTACTTCCCTTCCCCTCTGTCTCCCTCCCTGCTCCTTCCCTCTATCTCTAGATCCCCTTCCCATTTGCAGAAGGTCCACCTTCCTATTTTCTATCATTTCTTATTTTCATATTTAAATTATCAATATGTTGGGTTTCTCTCACGTAAGAGTAACCCCGCAGTATTTAAGCTTCTGTGTCCGATTTATTTCACTGAGCATTATGGTCTTAGCCTACAAGTGACTCGACTGTCCTTCCTTATGGCTGAGGAGCACTCCGCCACATTTTCTTTGTCCTTTCATCTGTTGATGGCCATGTAGGCCACTTCCAAGATTTAGCTCTGTATCATGAATGTGCTGCTGTGGACATTGTTGTGGATGTATCACTGTAATACATGTGTGATGTCTTTAACTCTTTCAAGAAGAATAGTGGTCAAATGATATTTCTACTTTTATTTTTTTTGAGGAATGTCCACACTGATTTCCATAGTGGTTGTACTAGTCTACACTGCCTCCACAGCATAGAAGGGTTCCTTTTCTACTGCAGCCTCATCAGCATTTGTTGTTTTTTGAGTTCTTGGTGATACCCATCCTTTCTGGCAGATGATAAAATCTCACTGTTATTTTATTTTGCATTTCTCTGATCACCAAAGATGAATATTCTTTCATGTAATTTTGGCCATTTGTATTTCTTCTTCTGAGAAGTGTCTGTTTATTTCAGTTGCCCATTTTTGATAGTGTTCTAATCTAAACTATATAATTTTCGAGTTCTGTGTATATTCTGTATACTAGTCATATATCTGAGGAGTAGCTGGCAAAAATTTTTCCCAGTCTGTATATTGTCTCTTTGCTCTGTTGGATGATTTCTTTGCTCTGCAGGAACTTTTAATATGATCTGATTTGTTGATTCTTTGTGTTATTTCTTAAGTAGTTGGAGTTTTATGTCATCAAGAATTTTACCTATTTTGTCTTCCACCGATTAAATGTACCTGTCTTAATAGCCTTTGATCTATTTTGATTTTATTTTAGTGCATGGTAGGTGATAGGGGTCTAGATCCAATCTTCTGTAAATAACCAGTTTTCGCGTGCCATTTGTTAAGAGGTTATCTTTTCTCTAGTGTATGTTTTTGGCCTCTTTTTCAAATACCAGACAGCTGAATGTGCTGGGGTTGTTTCTGGATCCTTTGTTCTGTTCCACTGATCCCCATGTCTGTTTTTGTGCCAATACACGCTGTGTTTAGCAGTGTAGCTTTGTAGTATAGCCTGAGATACCAGACTTTGATGCCTCCTACTTTGCTGTTCTTGCCCAGGATTGCTTTTGTTATTCTGGGTCTCTTACAGTTTGATATAAAATTTAGATTGTTTTTTCTACTTCTGTAAAGAATAAAATTGATGCTTTGATTGGGATTGCATAAAAATCTATATATCAGTTTGGTAACGTGATGATTTTGACAGTGTTTTTTCTGCCTGAAGTCTTTGTATTTCCTGGTGTTCCCTTTGATCTCCTTTTTCAGAATACTATAGTTTTCATTGTAAAGGTCTTTTACTTCCTTGGTTAATACCTGTGTGTTTAATTTTTTGAACCCATTTGAATGACTTTTTTTTCTTTCTTTCTGAGTGTGTTTGTTAATGGTATAAAGGACTGCTATTGATTTTGTATCCTGGAACTTTGCTGAATTTGTTTATTAGTTCTAGGAGTCTTTTGATAAAGTCTTTGGGTCATCTAGATATAGAAGCATGTCATCTGTGAATAAGGATACTTAGGCTTCTTTTTTTCCCAAATATATCCGATTTATTTGTTTCCATTTTCTGATAGCTCTGTTTAACTTTTTGAATACTATACTGAACAGGAATAGTGAGATTGAACAACCTTGTCTTTTTTTTGAAGGGGGAGCTTCATTTTTTCTTCATTTAGTATGGTATTGGCTGAGGTTTTGGTATCAGTGGCTTTTATCAGGTTGAGATAAGGTCTTCAGAGTTATTTATCATATTACAGATGTTGGATTTTGTGAGAGGCTTTTCTGCATGTATTGAGATGACCGTGTGGTTTTTGTCCTTATTTCTGTTATGTGATGTATTACATTTCTTGATTCACATATGTTGAGCTGTCCTTGTATCCTGGGGATGAAGCCTTTTTGATCATGATGTGTGTTCTTTTTGATGCTTCATTTCATTCTGTTTGCTAGATTTTATTGAGGATTTTTGCATCTTTGTTCACTAAAGAGATTGGCATGTAGTTTTGTTTGTTTATTTTTGTCTGTTTTGGTATCAGTAGTGTCAGCTCTGGGAATGAGTGTAGTGGTATTCCTTCCCTTTCAGTTTTATTGAAGAGTGTTGGCCCCATATCTTCCCCGAAATTCTGGTAGAATTCAGTGGCTGACCCACTGGGTCCATATACTAGGCTGTAAAGCTTGCTTAAATAAACACAAGAATCAAAATAATGCTCTGCCTATTATCAGATCATAGTGCAATGAAACTAGAAATCAGGGGCCAGAGAAGTCACAGAAATTCTGTGAACACATAGAGATTAAACAAAACACTCTTGAATAATCAGTGGGTCACAGAAGAAACTAGACATGTCCTAGAATCAGACCATGCTGCCAATACAATATAGCAGAACTTAGGGGACATAGTGAAAGTAGTTCTGAGAGGGATGCAGCTGTGAATGCCTATGTCAGAAAAACAGAGCAAGCCCACATAACCTAATTGTGTACCTCAAGGCTCTAGAGAAGCAAGAACAGTTCAAATCTCAAAGTAGTACAAGGAAGGAAATCATAAAGATCAGAGTGGAAGTTACCGAAATTGAGACCAAAAAAAAACCACAAAACAATAACACAAAGATTTAATGAATCAAAGAGCTGGTTCTTCAAAAGGATAAGCAAAACAGATAAAGCTCTAGAAAGACTTAACAGAAGAAGGATAAAACATGTACCAGTTGAATTAGAAATGAAAAAGGTGAAATCAAAACAGACACCCCTGAAATCCAGAAGATTACAAATAACTACTTTGAAAACCTGTAGTCCAGTAAATTGGAAAATCTAGAAGAAATGGACATATTTCTAGACTCATGTGAATTACCAAAACAGAACCACGCAGATATAAAAGTACTGAATAGTCCAATAACAGGAGGTGAAATTGCAGTAATAAAATTCTATCAAGAAGATAAGAAATTACATAGTTTTTAGAGTTGCTTTCAGAAGTCTGTGTTACTGTGCTCAAAGGCAGACATTTTCATCTTGTTTAAAACTAGTCCAAAGAATGAAGATCTGTTCTCATTTCTCTTTTATTCTTTGGAGACCACATTGCTTGAATCTGTCTCTGCATTGTCATGCAGTAAAGTGAAGTTTGAGTTTTTTCTGGACCTTCTATTAGAAGACAAGGGAAAACTATTCTTGTTGGGCTAGATGCAGAGTTGAGAGATGACTGGCAGTACTGTGTTTTTGCCTGAGATGTTTGAACATGCTGTTTGATACTGCTTTGGGAGATTCTGACCTGCCTTAAATGTGGGCAGGCTGACAGGTAGTGGGGAAGGTAAGTTAAGATTCATGGACTCTTACGTGTTGGGAGCTCCTGTGGTTCTCATGTAACAGTGCTCCTCAATGATTTCTTTTTTCTTTCTGTTATCTCAACACTGAAATTTTATGCAAAGGTCACAAATTACTTCACTGATTTCAGATCTTTGGGCCTCTTTTTAGACCTTTGATAGATCTTGTGATCAGTTGACCCTAAAGAATTTCCTCCTTTAAACTCTGTTCTCTGTCATGTCGTAATGCACTTCTGTCTACTTACTCTGCTGTGTCTTTTTCTCCTTTGCAGGGTTCTCTGCTTCCTCTGTTTCCCTTGCTGGTGATGTCCTCCGTTTTTGACCTTCTTCCTCGAGCCCTCTCTTAGCTCGCTCCATCTCCTTTCTGGACTTCAACTTGTGGCACTTGATGCTGCCAGCTCTCCTAACTTGTATTGCACTATAGGTTTCTCTTTCATGTGGCAGATCCTGTGATTTCTGCACATCTTTGCTTGGAATGTATGAAACACATGGTAAATGCTTAAATTGTAAAAAAAAAATACAGTAAAAGTCCTATTGCCATTAATTCTCCTCAAAATTCTCACTTTGAATATACTTCTCCAGCTGTCCGTGCCCTTCTGAAGCAGTTCTGAAGTCCTTGTGTGTCATGGTCATCCTGAACCCAGTCAGGCGTTCCCCTCTCACGGTCGTTCCGACTTTGAGGAACAGCCAGGAGTCGCTCCGTGTCAGACTGAGTGAATACAGTGGGTGAGGACACACCGTGATGGGGCTGCCTTTCTGTCAGATGGCTCTGGGCTGCACCTCGTAAGACCCGCATGCAAGAGGTCTTCTAGAACCGCTTCAGAAAGCGGCAAGAGTGGTGGGATAAGCGTGTTCAAAGTGATGCGAAGTATTTTGAAGGGGCTTCATGGCACTATGTCTCTTACTGTAATGCCTTCTAAAAATTCAAACATTTTCCATGTATTTCGATCACACTCTTATGACCAGGAGCCTTTACTTGACATGTCCCATGTCCCAGATGTGACCCACCTTCCGGTACCCTGGTAGATTTGCTTTTCCTTCTGTGTTTCCTAATTAGTAAACTCTACTACTCTTCTCCCTGTTGCCAGCACTTAGAACAGCCCATAATTTTGTGACTGCTATCTATTTCCTCTACTCATTTTTAAATCCTGCCTGTTCTGTCGTCCTAAACTTCCCACATGTGTCCACCATTCTCAGTTCGCAACAGAGACTCCCTTGTTCTCTCTTGAATGCCCACCGCTACCTTCTAACTTGTCTTGCCTGCAGCCAGTTTTGCTTTCTCTCCTCAAAGACTCTTGCATAGATGGCAGCATGGTACTTGAAGCTTTGGGTTGTCTGTCTTTCACCACACGTTCCATGATTAACTTCCAGGGTCTTCAGAAGGGAGCAGCTTACGCTGTAGTGTGGGTCCCTCCGTTCCCTGCTGCTGCGGACCGGCTCTCTGTCACCGCGCTCCTGAGATACACTGCTGTGAGCTCCAGGCCAGCATGCTCCAGTGATTTATTTTCTGATTCTGCATTCTGCTCTGAGTGTTCCTGGATAGGGACTATGATTTTTTATTCTGTGTATACTTATTACTTGTAAGTACTTAGCATAAGGCTAGTAGGTGTACTGTAGAAATGCTGAATGAACTAGTGAGTAACCACATTCAGCTCAATAAAATCTTCATTGTCCTCTGAAGGAACTCATTGGTTAGTGAGAAGTTTTCCGACTTCACATAAAATTAAACAACTATCGGTAGACAATTATAATATGTTGTGAACTATTAAAACGCATGTTTTTCAAGTTGGAAGTGATTAAACTGTAATATCTCAAGGCCCTGTCTCTTAAAGATACATAACAGAAGCACACAGAAATTATCAAGGTGTCCAAGCCAAGTTTCTTTGAAACGAGGCCTTATTTTGACAATTAGATATCCAGAGTACTTTTAAAAAGTTTTATTGAGTCTTTAAAATTTCACCTCATCTTTTATCAGTTTTATGAAGACTCAGAAAGAAGTGAGGCAGGATGTATTACATTTCTGGACATCTACTTGGCTGGCTGAAGGGGCATGAGAACCATGGCTTATTCATCTTTTCCTTTCTGAAACTACTTTAACAACTTCTGTTATCCCGCAGAGTTTCAGATGATTCTGGCCTCTGATTTTATGCTTTATAACTAATTCACCAATAGCTAATTTAAAAAGCCAGCCTTTCTCACCCTGTAAGACAATTTGAGAGGACATAATGCATTTTTAAGAACTTATGCCAATTGTTTTATGAGCCATTCGATTTTAAATGCTATTATGCCATAATTTTCCTCATAATAATGGAGCAAATGGTGTTGAAAATAATTAGTGACTCCTTCTGACACTTAAAGTTACAAGTGACTGTGTGATATGGACTCTTTTATTGCTTGACGTACTCCAGGCTGTGTTAACTCTGACGCCAGGGACGGGATCTGTGTAGTGGGTTTCCAGCCATGTCCCAAAAGCTCTATAGTTTCAGGATGGGGCAGTCACTGGGGAGCATTGGGGGGGTGCTGAGGAGGAGGTAGGCAGGCTCTTGGGGAGCTCTTTCATCACATAGCTGCTTTTTCCGTTACCTACTGGAGGTTTTTTAAAAAATCATTTTAGGGTAAAATATTTTGAAAGCCATTGGTTTATTTGATGCAAATACTCAAGGCAGTTACTGACAGTTGAGCAGATGCATAAAACCAGGAAATGCACAGTATTTCTTTCACTAACTCCTCTTTCCTGTACCATCTACAGCACTACCCTCACAGGCAGTGGGCAAGCAGGGTGCATCTAAGTGTTAGACAGAGTGTCTGGTCGCATCTGTTTTCCATCAGACACCTTGAGTTCCCACTGACATTTCCATCGTCTGGTAATAGCATCCAGGAACTGGGGCCCGACGAGGGAGATGGTGAGGAGACGGTGGCGCTTTGTAGGTGCCAGGGAAAGGCTGATGACCTCGCCAGGATCATGGTGCTCACATTCCAGTCCTAAGGGCTTTTGTGCCAGGAAGCCCAAGTCAGTTCAGAATTTTATAGATTTTTTTTTATAGTTTTATAAACTTAGGCCAAAACCTGTTTGAGATGAAAAGCAAATGCTTGAAGGTGCTGACCAGAGCCCCATCTTACTCTCCCATTCTTTTGATTCCTTCCTTCTCTCCCCGACCCAAATGGGCCTATCCCAGGTGCAGAATCCAGGCCACTGCTACAGTAACTGCACAGACAGCACAAAGGAGCGCCGTTGGCTTCAGTTCTGCAAAGATGGGAGGAAACAACATGTGGGGATATTAGATGTGGCGTAGATGGTGCTATCGAGTCTCGGAGAGGTGGGCTGAAAAGGACTTTGCCCAAGAAATGAGAGTCTTTAGGAGATACAGTGATTTTTTTCTTGACCTAGGGTATAACTGTATCTTTTGAAACACTTTAAAAACTTGCCAGTGTTGATTCAAAATGCTATTTAAAAAAACTTACTTTCAGAATGACATTTTAAAGGGAAACTATAACTGTCACTTTGAAGGATGGGATTCTCTTCAGCCGAGCTAGTAAAAATATCCATGGCCATATGTGAAACAGGTTTAGGGCCATTTGTCATAAATAAATGAGTTTGTCAAATACATACACACACCCCTTTTTACCTCAGAGGAAAAATTCCAGAGCCACAGATAAAGAAATACTGGCATCTTTACAACACAGCTCCCAGACAGCGGATTTTATATTAATATACATATTACTAAGAGATAACAGCTGAAGAAAAGGGATTAATTACACCTGAAGGAAGGACGGGGTAGAAGTTTTCAAGAGTGGCTGGCCCCGGTTAGGACTGATGGTCTTAGCAAATGGTTGGTGAAGAAAATCATCCTTTATTCTGTCAGTGATTAACAAGAAGCGTCGTCCTCAATAATGACATCCACAGCTCAGACAATTGCGATGGCCTAAGTAGCTTTCATCTCTAATTCTGAGGACAAGTAGCAGTCATAATAATTGTGTTTAGTTCCACCCTAAATAACTTCAGTCACCACTTGAGGTATTTGTTCTTTTTCTGTGTGAGTGTGCATATTATATATAAAATATATATATATTTATAAACTACATTTGTGTATGTGTCGTATATATTAAAATTGAAATCTGTGTACAGTTTGTAAACTGTCTTTTCATTCACTTAAAAATTCTTCATTGTGTGTCCACCATAATCTGGAGGTTTTATTTCGCATTAAATACTCTTCAGAAGCAAGGCACCCTAAAGCCTTCTAATACTCTGTGTCATAATTTGTTAAATCAGTTCCTTATTGTTTCATACTTGGTTTTTGCTGTTATAAATGATGTTAAATCATTTTTTAGCTCTTTAGTTCTTTTCTATTTCAGTATTTCTGATGACTTGGTGAAGAAAATGTGCAAAGCCATACAATTATAATTTAATATTCTTCAACTTAATGGTATTGAATGGGGGAATTAGGTGACCTTCAGCTTTGTATAGCCCTAAGAATAAGATATTCAGGAGAAAATATGAGACATAATTATGGCAACTGCCTTGTCAGTAACTCAGCATGCCGGATGGACTTTAAATGTCTTAGGACTTAACATCACTTTGTTGTAGCTGCCTGCAGGTTCTAACACTGTGCGATTGCCCACTGTGCAACAGGTCTTTGTTATGCGAGATAGTGTCGTTGTAAACTGAGTCATTCTTCATCCTGTTCTCTCTTAATCCTGTTCCCGGAGCTGTCACAGACCCTCTTGGTACCCAGTCGCATGTGTAAAGCAGCCTTTCAAGCCTACCCGTTGCGGGCTTCTGGGTCAGCGATGCTAGAACACATTGCACTGTACCATGACTTCACTGAACAGAAAGAAAGGGACATTTAAGAAAAAAGAAAACCCTAGACAATGTTATAGATGCATTCTATCGCGTTGTAGGACAGCAAACTTGACTGAATTTCAGACCGTGTATGGTATGTGGCTCTTTTGGGTACAGCCTGCTGTAGCTAGTAGTACCCATGAAGAGAACGATGGCTGCCAGTTCCCTTCCTGGTTCCTCCCTCGTCCTCCCTCCTCCTGTGTCATCTGTGTCTGTCTCTCTGGTCCTGTGTGTGTGCACACACATGTGTGCACATGTGTATACTTTTTCTAGCTTGTGATTTGGTTCATTTCTGTCATTTGTAACATCCACCAGTATTTAGACAAGTGTTTAATCTTCCCATGAAATACTTCAGCGTTTGCCATATGAAATCATTGGTTTCTCTTTAGTGCTAAGTCATAGCAAATTATCATCTTTTTTAGGTTGATTTTGTAAAGTGTTAAATGCTATTTAAGTTTTCCTTAGATACGAAGCCA
The DNA here is from genome assembly GCA_004026905.1 of Hystrix cristata. Lineage (NCBI taxonomy): Eukaryota > Metazoa > Chordata > Mammalia > Rodentia > Hystricidae > Hystrix > Hystrix cristata. The sequence goes on from PVJO010002957.1 coordinate 95,794, forward strand.
TTTATTTTTCTCCTAATCACTTAAAATAGCATGAACTAATCAACTGGAGTTTTTCTCCTTTTTATGAATTCACCAATCTACCTCTGACTCACGTGCATGTTTCTGCTTTTAGGTCAGTGGGAACTTTTCCCAACCATGTTTTCTTTTTTCCTCCCATTCCTAATTCCTCTGAGGAACAAATGGCAGCACAGTTGAGCACTAGAAACTTGTTGCTGAAGGTGCTAACCTAAACATCAGGGCCAGGATATGACTGAGACTTAATAGACTAATTAATTTGTCTACTGCACTGTGGCCTGGGAATTTCACACAATGGGCTATACTTATGAACCGAGGGCCTGGGATACGGGGTACAGAAAATGCAACTTTTGTGTGCTTTCTACATCGGCGTGAAGTTAATACTGAGTTCTTTTAGAAAATAGATTTTGAAAATGGGGCCTTATTCTATCAGGTTTTTCAAAGTATGATACTGTAAGATTCTGAGTGCCTTTTTGTTTTATTTCCTTATTTTATAGTGTTCTAAATAAAACCTTTATTTGATCCAAATGTGGATATACTGCTGATCTCCAGAGAAGCACAGTTTATATGGAATAGCACAATTTTCTGTATTATCTGCTTTGATACAGTGTACTCTTAAAACTCATAGAAGAAATACAAACTTGAAGCTTGAATGATATTTTGAAAAGTTCCTAGTATGCATGCCTTACTGTAGTATTCATGCTTCTTTCGGCAAGATGAGCTTTGTTTCTTTTTATATTCCATTTCTTGCTTCTGCAGTTTAAAGAAGTTTAAATGTATTTGGAGCGCAGTTAACATCTGACTGCCTCTGTATCCACATTGGATAGTTGCGGAATTCAATAAGCGGGTTCGTATTAGCCTGCCAGGGTTTACAGGATTGGGATCTTCCTGGACCTTACGTACTCACAGAAGTACTAAATAAACTCTCCTCTGTCAGCATTTTATTTACAATGGAGTTTTAACATTTCGGTAGCTTATGGATCTGAAGCATTTGTTAGACCACCAGATCCGTGTTGAGTTCGGGACAGGCACTTTTCTAGGCATTGCTGGTAAACTGGTGAACAGATCTGGCATTTCTCAGCTCTGCTGAGTCCCAAAGTCACACCCAAAGTAATATGATAGAATTGAAGACATGGAAAAAATGAAAGAGTAGAAGGTAGAGAGTAACTGATGTGTGTATAGAGTATTTAGAGAGTGACTTCCAGGTAGTAATCTTAGAGCTCAGAGCTGATATACTGATGTCATTCAGTTACTGGCTGTCACTTTGCCTAAAGGAATATGCAAGGTCTGCTGTGCTTCTCGGTGTGGGCATAAGGTAGGAGACGTAGTAGATGCTTAGAGGGTGTTAGCAAGATGACCAGAATAGATAAATATTGGTATATGACTTAAACAGTTTTACTTTCTGAAATTTTTATGATGCTTTGTATGCATTTTGTTGTTATTAAAATGTATCAAGAGCTACATGTTAGATTTTTCTCCTGTAGTTATTTATTATTTCTTTTATGTTGTAGGTCTCAAGTAGCTAGGAGCGTGGATGTACCTGAAGTGGCTGTCTCTTGTATAAATCAGGTAAGGAAAGACTGCTTTTATGATAGCATTTTAGGGTACAGACTTTAGCAGGATATTTATCTGGTTGGTATTCTAAACCAGTACATATTTGTCAGGACAGTTTAGCGCCAAGAAACTGAATCATTGATGTTAGAAGAAAAAAGTCAAAATGATTTGGTGTGTCAAGTTAACTGAGGCAGTTTGCCCGATGTCTCACCGGACAACATGAACGTGAACCAAGGTGTAAAGCAATAATTTGAATTCCGGGGGAGGGGGGCGCAGGGAAGGAAGAAGTCAAATGGCATAAAGGCCAAACAGAATGAGTGACACTAGTGTTTATTTTCTGCCTTCAGCACCCATTTTAAAAAGCAAGGTTGATAAACAGGTATGTTTGCAGCCCCTTCACTTTGACAGGTTTTCTGGGGGAGGAGGGCAGAGGGAGAAGGAATTCTGTTATCTCCGAACACTTGGGTTTGAAAGACATTCCAAGATCAGTAGGTAGATAAACAGTTTGCAACTTAGGCTTTAAAACACGAATCTTGACCTGTTTCTTCTTGTTTATACATTGAGAGCTACAGTTTTAAAGATAGAAAAAGGAATGATTCCCCACTGAGAATGGATTTGACTTTCTGTAAGGTTCAAGGAGAGCGTTGCTGACTGACCACTCTTCTCAGTTTGTTTAATTTAAATGGTCACGATCAGGTTCCTGGCATTCCCAGCTCAGATTTTCATCATTTCTGTGTCATATTCTAAGGGAGTTTCTTGACCTTTGTCCATTTTTCCTTCTTTCCAAACTGCCACCCGTGGCGTGAGCAGAAGGGGCAGGTCACCCTATCACGTTCCGCAGGGTGACCCCGGCGCCTGCAGGGTGGACAGCGTGCCCAGGGGAGCATCAGGCCCACCGAGGCCTTGCCGCACGCTCTCCTGGCCGCCGCTGTGTTCCTGTGCGTGTGGATCCTTTCTGAACACCGCAGCTTGCTCGCCTCATGGTGGCTCCATTTCTGTGTGTTGTCTTTGCCATCTTTCTTGAGCGCCATTCGTGCCTCCTGTTGCTGGGCAAGGTTTTATTTATAAGGAAGCATTTCTTTCTCTGTGAAGTCTTCCCTGCTGGAGTTAGGCGCTTCCCTCTCCCTCTCGCAGGGTCTTCTAAGCCTTGTAGGGACAGAGACACACCTTCTGCTTTTCTCTCAGTTGCAGCCCACGAGGACGTGTGACCTGGTGGGGAGTTAATTGTCGTTCACTGAGTGAATAAGCTTGCTCTTCTCTGTGTTTAGCACTGTGCAGTTTACAGTGTGGAAAAAAATTACAAGAATACGATTTAGTTCTTTCTCAATACGTTTGCGATTTCATTTGGTATATGAGACTGAGACTTAATTGAAATAATTAGGGACCATAAGCTATAGAATAGTACACAAGTGAATTCTTACATTTAAAAGGTTATTTATACACGCTCATATGTATATGTAGGTATATCTGCATGTACAAACACACACACACACACACACACACACACACACTCTCAGAGTGGGTGAGAGAAAGGGCAAATACCAGGTTTAAGCAATCAGATAGGCTTTAAGGACTAGATAGAAGTCGAAACTGAGCAGGGCGTGGCGGCGCATACCCGCAAGCCCCACACTAAGAGGTTGAGGGAGGAGGATTGCAATTTTGAGTCCAGCCTGAAAGATGTGCAGATTTAGCGACATCCAGTCTCAAACAAGAGAAGGTGCTGGTGATACAGGTCAGTGTGAAGGCCTGAGTTCCGTCCTGAGTACCACCAATGAAACACAGAACAACCCAAAACGTGCGACAGGGAGGGCTGAGGATTGGCTCGGACGCTCTGGGCAGAGACAGAAGGGAAGTTGCTGCACTTGGTGGATTAGTTTTCCTGTGCATTTTTTGTCCACCTTATTTTTAGTAAATCTTCCATTTCTGTGTAGGTTTAGTGCAAAAACAAAAAAACTGGTCATTTTAGTTTATAAAGGGTCAAATCAGAACGAAGATTGATGGAAATACTGGTTATGTGTCGGAGATGAATCCGAATACAGTGATAGAGGATTAAGTAGCAAAGGCAGATGACACATAGGAGGTGGAGTGACAGACAATTAGAAGAGTCTCATGTGACATAAAGGTCTCTCTTTGGCTGGGTTTGGAACAGTAGTTGTGGATGGTGCTTACAGAGATGAGTGATGCTATGGCTAGGATGTTCATCCTGTGGAGAAAATGAAGAGAAACCCAAAAACCTGAAAATAAAGACATGCAGACAAAAACATCCAGATTCATTAGGTCTTAGAAGAATAGTGAGCGCAGAATGGAGCACAGATGTGGGAGGGAAGCAGAACCAGCTCCCAACGAATCAGACAGGAGCGGGCCGTGCAGAAGGCTTGCACACTGAGCGTGGAGGCCGACATCGGTGGAAGTCTGTGGCCACAAGGTGCGGTTAGGAAACTCTCACTTGCAGATGGGTGAGTCCCTGAGCGCACTGGGCTGATCCAGTTAGGGATGCACGAGGCAGAAGGAAGATTCAGGGAACTTGTAACCATGTTGTTGCCCTTGGGTTCTGAGGTTGCTAGCTAATTGTCTCCTCTCCACTTTTCAGTTTTTCTTATGTATGTTTTATCTAGAACAGTAACTAAACCCTTCACAGATTTAAGTGTGTGTGTGTGTGTGTGTGTGTGTGTGTGTGTGAGTGAGACTAGGTTGTCATGACAATTTAAAGCATAAGATTTTGAAAGTAGTCCTGAGAGTGTATTGTATGTACATATTTGTAAGTTTTCTGGACTAGTTACTGTACTGGTTTGTGCTTGATTTTGTCAAGTTTGTAAAATTCATAAACTTCATTGAGGACAGATCCAAAGCAGACCCAACTTTGATGTCTCTGTTGCTTTATTTTCTGTTAAATCCTTTCTAGAAACAACCAAGTAGAGGTGGCATATTACTAATACACCTCAATATTATGTAGCAAAAAACTTCATTTGGTATTTGATAGTTTTTAGAAATAATGATTTCACTCTTTGATTTTCATGATTTGATTATATTTCTCTCCTAGTATTAAGTAAGAAAATGGCCTTTTTTGGTGTGATGTATTTTAAAACAAAAACCATTTTACAACACCTTTAACACAACTGAAGGAGACCAGCATTCATGAATTACCTAGTGGACTTCAGAAGTATTCAAATTAGTCATTGTGGTCCATGCATTAACTTGAATTGTTTGTTTTGAATTCACTTCTATTACAGGTTAATGTCCTACAATGCACCCCCCTTCCCACCCACGTACAGTTTTCTTTTATATCTAGGAACTAGGCTAGCAGTACTAATGCGTTTGGGGATTACTATGTTGTGAAAATCAAGCATTTGTGAAATAACAAACAAGAGTTGTCAGAATACTGTTAGACTCTGAGTCTGGTTAAGTCACTTTCTCATCTGACTTCTTATAAATTGAAGCTTTTTCAGTATTACTTACAGGATTTTCATCATGTTATAGTTCTTGGAGATAAAAATTTATGTAGTCTTGCCAGAGCTTTAAGTTCCCTAATGTTTATTTGTGTCTCTATTACAATTGTTGGACGTGTGAAGTAGTGTATAACTGCGTTGTGCAATACATTCACAGCTGTGTTCCTGTGAGGCCCTGGGATTGCTAATTAAGATGTATATCATTATTTGATGCATTGTGTCTCTGTGGCCTTTGTGCCATCTAACTGCTCTCAGTTTGTTCCTCTCCGTTATGCTGAGTTGAACGCATTACTGGTTCCATTCCTTCCTCTGCTGGTCTTTCGGATTCACTCTGAGGGTCACTTTTACCTCCACAGTCCTGTCCAAGGCTTTCACCTGTGAATGTCTGAGTTTGGGCATGGACTTTTAAATGATTTCCCTGCTTCCATTTTTTCCAGTCTGTTTCAGAAAAATTGCTCTGAATTTTGAAGTACGTGGCAGGAGGTAAATTGTAAGGATGCCATTAATGCTTATTGATGGGTTAGAGATGCATTCTCAGAGGTAGAAAGTTAGATACTTCATTTGGATCTTGGGAGTTTCAATTATGAGTCTACATTTTATTTTTCCTGCAAAAAATTGTATGAAATTCTGGTTCTTTATCCGTGCATCTTCTACATTTTAGTTGTAAAGCCTGTACCACCTTCTCCTATAGGTGATTTAAAAAAAAAAGTAGTGGTTCCTTTGAGTGAAAAGCATTTAGTAATTAAAAATAAAGTTAAGATTAATATTTTCTTTACAGAAATTTCTCATCTTTATTTGTAAAATATATGTAGATGATTAATAGGAGAAAAAATATAAAGAAAGACGAGCAGGTAATATGGGCACCATAAATAGAAGAAAATCAGCATTTTGTGGGGCTTTGTCATTCATATCGATGGGACTGTTGAATTGAAAATGACTCATATGAGGGACTTATTTTAAATAGGTGAGTTCCACGTTTTAAAGAAGAAAAATAAAATGCATATCTAGTTTGAGTTTGTTGCTTTTTCATCAAGCTTTTTAATCGAATTGTTGGTCCTGGAAAGTGTGTGGTGAAGGCTGTGTGAACATTCCCTTCTGTTCTTTCGTGACTCAGATACCACTCGTCTGTTTCTAACAGGTGTCCTCCCAGACGTGTCCAAGCCTTTCCAATGGTTGATAACCTGTTTCCGCACTTACCTTGTGTTGCGGCTCTTTACCCCAAAAGAAGTTCTTTGGTTACATAGTCCCTTGGCACCGGCAGAAGCCCAGAGGTCAGACAAGTGAGTCTGACTTGAGGTTTACCCACATGTTCTTGCTTTGGCAGGAGGAAGAAGAAGTGGGAGGGCTCAGATTGTTTTGTGTGTAGTGCTAACGCCAAGATGTACGTTTTCCTTTTAATCTTGTACATTTTGGCATATGTGTTTATGTTGCGTCAGGCGAGAATTTACATGGAGTCAGAATGACTTTATTTATACAGATGTGTGAAGATACAATGGAAATTTGAATTCTCAGGGAATGTAGAGCCATGTAATCTGTTAAAATGGAGGAAAAGATCTCTTACACTTCTTTGACAAAGAAGTAAGCAACATGTAATATCTGTAAGATTGTATGGTTATTGAGCATAAGTGACTGGGAACAGATAAGAAATTTTATGAATGCTTCGTATTTTTGTCCAGAAAATAAAGCAAACTTACAGTTGTGGTATATTCGTATGTTTCATGCTGCTGAGATTAAGCTATTCTTTGCTTATTGTTAATGAATCAAATAAGACTCAGTAGGCAGTTAATTAAACAAAGCTGTTCCTCGTGCTGATAAGAGTTTGACTTCAGCTATAAATAATCAGAGTTGAAACATCTCATATGCAACTATAGTTCTGTAGTTAAACATGGTAACAGATACCATACTTAAATGCCATTTTATAAGCTCGTATCAGATTTAACTGGTGGTGTCACGTCATGCCATGCCACTATTAAACTTCATTCTAGCCTTATAGTATAATTCCAAATAAAAGCAGGTGTTAAGAAATGTTGGCTTAGAATTGCAGGCATAGAGTATATTCAGGCAAATAAACATGGTCTTCGTCTTAGTTTTATTGTTGCTGAGACACCCAGCAAACACAAGTTAAAGGAGGAAACGTTTCTTTCAGCTCGGTTTGTAGAGGTTTCAGTCCACAGTCCACTGGTTCCAAAGCAGGGCAGCACAGCAGAGGAGAAACAGTCTGTTGTGTGGCTGGCAGGAATCAGTGAAGCAAGCCTTCCTTTTGCTTCTGTCCCATTCAGACTACAAGCCTTTTGGGTGATGCCACCAACACCTAGAATGGGCTTTCCCACTAGTCGCACCCCGAGTTACGCTTGACCAGTCAGGGGACTAATCCATTACTACACACCTTTAATCACAGTATCACATCCATGATCCAGGCACCTCCCAAAAGCCCCACCTGTCAGGCTTTGGGGGAACATCTAGATACAAGCCTTAATGTCCTACCCTTGACTCCCAGAAAGTCTCATGCGCATCCCTTTATGCAAAATGCATTTAGTCCATCTGTAAGCATTGCCAAAGTCCTAGCAGTTCCGCAGTGCTGAAAAGTCCAAGTCTAAGTTTTCCTCTGCGATTGAAGGCAAACTCTTAGCTGCAAGCCCCTGTATAAATTAAAAGAAAGCTAAACACTTCCAGTGTACAATGGCACAAGGTAAACATTTCCATCCCGAAAGGAATAGGATCAAAGCAAGGCCAAAATCCAACAGGGCAAACATTAAGTCCTTGGTTCCGTGTCCAGTATCCAGTGCAATGTGAAGCAAGATGTGAACTCCAGAGGGCTTGGGTGGCTCTGGCCCTGTGCACTGCTGTTTGTTACAGCTCTTGGGCCGGCTTTGCTCACTCCTTGCGGCTCTCAGGTGATTCACGTTCCTGGCTTTGCCAACATTCAGGGCTCTCCACTACACGCTCGGCTTCATGCTCACACCTTCACACACTGCCCTCTTGGCAAGGACACTGCCTGGCCTCCGAGCCCCTCTTCTGAAACTTTGGTAGAAGCCTTCATGACTCCACAACTCTTGCATTCTGCATGCGTTTAAAAGCAGCGCCATGTGGACGACGCCAAGGTCAGCCATCAGTTGGAGCAGTAGCCGGACTTCCTTCTCTCTGGGTTGTAGGGGTCGAGAGGCAGGGTTGCTGAGCACTACGAATCAAATCCTGAGGAACACATTCTCTAGGCTGCCACCATTATGCAGCATGGCGCTCTGGGGTTCACTTCTCAAAGCAAAGTCTTTCACCTTGGCAGTTTTGAGGCTGCAAAGGGTGGAGTCCTGCTGGTCCTCGTGATGCTCGCAGGCCATCTTTTCCCTTGTCCTGTTCTTAGCACCCAAGTTCTCCTCTGCTCCTTCTTTGAAGGCTGTAACTTTACCAGAGCTTCCTTTCTGGCCCAACTCAAAACAGTTTGAATCAGTCTGCTGGGCTCATTGCTCTTGATTTTCAACATATATCTGGCTAAAAGCCCCCAGTAATAGCGATGCCAGCCCCTCATCCTTAGGCTGTCCTGAAATTTCTTCTGCCAGATCAATTAGTCCTCTGCCTTTAATCTCAGTCTCAGGCAAAGTCTTTGGACAAGAGCAGAGTATAGACAAATTCTCTGCCAAAGTGGAACACACATGGTCTGGAGTCCAAAAGCCAACACATCCTTGTTCCCACCTGAAACCCCCTGACGCTGATCTTTGGCTGATGCATTCCTGCCAGCATTCTGATCTTCTGCACTCTGAGCAGAATCTCCCATCAAGCTTGGCTGACAGCATTCCAGGGCTGTTCTTCAGCCAGTATCTCTAAACCTTTCCGAACTCGTCCACGAGCCGGTTCCAAAGGCTCTGGAACCACACGGCCAGGGAGTGTTACAGCAACGACCCCATTCCTTGTACCCAAATCTGTTTTATTTTCAGTGTTGCAGATATACTTGCATTTGTGAACAGAACCAAAACTAATATGACCTAAGGAACTATCCAGTACTTTCTCTGTTCATGTGTGTGCACCGTATCACATATGCATATATTGTAGCAATGCTGTTAGTAACCACCTCAAGGAACTGCCATACTCTGCCATCAACTTTTCAAAATCTGGCAAACATTTCTGGTGCCCAAGCGTTTTGGCTAAGGGATACTTACCCTGTATATACCGCACAGGCTGGTGGTAAGTGAGCTGGTCTTGGAATCAGTTGGTCTGATACGAAGTCTTGCTCTGCCCTTGTCTACTTGTGTGGCGTTGGGTGAGCCACTTAACATGTCCATCCCTCTGTGCCTTCACCTAAGTGAGGCAAAAATTGTACCTCATATATAGGTGTGTCTGCCGAGTAAGTGAGTTAATATGTGTGCCGTTCTTAGAACAGTACCCTGCATACAGCAAATAAAGCTTGGGTGTTACCATTTTGATGCATTCTCCCATACCTGATGACTGAGGGTGAGAAATAATTACTGTTGAAGGAAAGAGGGACATTGTGTAACCCTTTTCCCCATTCTCTTCATTTTTAAGTTAAGGAAATAGAAATTAAATCCTATTTACTCAAGAGTGAGCAACTAGTTTGTGGCAAATTTGGCAACTAAAATTTACACCTTTTTCAATGTGCCAAATCTGTTCTGTTTGTATCTCAAGAATTTCCAATAATTTTAAGTTTATAATTTACATACTTTCAAAATTTCCCTTTATTCCAATTTAGAATTTAAGATAGTTAAAATATTGCAAAGATATGTAGTAGAAATATTTAATATTCATATATTGTAAGTCATTTAAAGATTCTCATTTGGACAGTAGTTTTGTTCCTATGTTTTGTTATAAAAGAATCTCAACTAACAAAAGCAGACTCCCCCTCTACACTGGCTTCTGACCCGGGATAAAACTTCTTAGTATTCTCTGCAGTAAAAAGTGTTAGCAGTTTTTCATTACGTAGTGTAAGTTCTTACTAATGAATGAGTATTTTGCATTTCTCTGGAGAAGATAATTCAACTCATTATGCTTACTCTGGAGACATATAACTTGAGAGAAATTATTTTATTTGTTTAGATGATGCTGTGTGGTCTTCCTTCAAGGGCCTGGAGATGTACATTCAATTTTCGCAAAGCTCTGTGCTCACGGTAGGGTATCAGACAATGAGATGATGTTTATGTTTTGGGGGCAGTTACGGTGGTCAGAAAAGCTTACTAAAGGCAGAACTATAGAGAAGATCTAGTTACTTGGCCTTCAGTGATTTTTTAAAATAAACTTACTCTCTTATTATAATACTACCATAATGTTTATAGTGCAGCCCTTGTGCCTCCGCCGACTGGAGAGATTGAATGGCTGGACTGTCTGAGTGTGTGGTAGACTGCAGCCTTTTTCCGTGACATCATCATTCTCACAGACTTCTTTGAGAATACTCACAGCAGCTGTGCACTTCTGTGAGTTTTACATTATGAGCCATAACAACTTCTCAGCTCTGTACATGCGATAGGGCAGCTTGATGCTAACAAATAAGCCCAATTCTGAGCTGTGAAACTGTTAACAGATCCGGTAATGAGACGGGCCCCGCATATGGAACATTTCAGAACACAACAGGAGAAACGGGCAACAATCAGCACACTGGCTAAAAGGTTTTTCTTTGCCTCTTCTTCAGTGTAACTTCACGGAATCAATACAGGATTATAACTTGTATCATTGTCTTAGCATGGCCTATTTTAAGTTGAATTTTGTTTTGAAACTTTGACCAGATTTTCTAACATATGGATGTTCCATCTTCCATTCTTTAAGTACAAAACCAAGAGTTCCTTGAATATAACAAAATACTAATGCTTAGCATAAAAATAATAACCTGATTACCCTAAAAATAATAATCTGATGATGAGAAAAAAAATCTTGATTCAACCTCCATTGGTTACGTAAAGAAGAGATGTATCTACTTACAATCTGCAGAAGAATAGAGGAAGACATTTAATGGAGAAACTCATTTCATTCTAGACCTCAGTAAGGTACTGTGATTTGCTGCAGTACGAATGATATGTTTTCCATGTGTCTGTTTTCTCAGCTGTATCCTACGTGTGGAATAATGTCTTGTGATATTTAAAGTGATGCAGAATATCTTAAACAGATCAAAATTCCTGAGATGGGAAAATTTTTAGAAGAATGTGTCTTATAATTTTCTATTTAATGATAAATCTAGTCTCTTGGAATAACAATGATCTCACTAATCTTTGTGTACAATCTTTGCTGAGAGTAGTGAGTATGGCTGTGGAATGTTAGTGTATTTGTTACCTCCACAAGTATTTTGGCAATGAGCTAATATTTTAAATTATTGTTGGCACTACTTTTTTGAATGGGCATTACTTCTTGTTTGGTAGCATGAAGAATATAAAGTACTTTTTCAGATTCTCATTGAAAAGGAAAAGTAAATTATAGCTTTAAAATATTAAATTTTGAGGTCTTTAAGGAATAGTAATACTAAACTTCTGTCAATTTTGTCATTGTTCCCATGTATTGTTTAATTTGAAGTGAGGATGTTATGGATGAGACATTTAACAGAGGAAAAATTGCTCTGGAGAAAATGGAACTTCTTTCAGATTGCGTTGGATCAAATTTAAAATAAACTACATATAAATCAATTTTCAGTTGCATGAGTTGAATCTATGGTATCAATAATGAATAACCTAAAATTATGAAGCCACTTTTTCTAGTTTTTAGCCTCAATCACTGATTTATTCAGTCAAAAGAAAACAAGTTTAGATAAAAACATTGTTCCCTTTCAAATGCTGTATTTTAAGTGTAGAATTCATGGTTCATGCTCATGATCAGAAGGACAAATTCAGGGTTTAGACTTTAGAAGAAAAGGTGGGAGGTCTTGATCTGTATATCTTAATGATTTAGGTACATTATTATCACTCAAAAATGAGACATTTAATCATGTAGACCATATAAATCTGGAATGACATTCCAAACACAACCTTTCAGTGGATTTCTTTGACAAGTGATTTTTTTTTTAGTCAAAAAATTGCAGATATAACGATTAGGTTGACTAACACCATTCACATGCTTGCCTCAGAGTGAACATAGATTTAAAAGCTGGATGAAGTGAAATATCTGGTTGTGCGTGTTTGCTTGGGAGAGTCAGCACTGGAGCCGGCACCCGTCTCACATGCCCGCTTCTGTGAGCTCTGCACTGACTGCTGTCTGTGTGTGTTAATCTGATCCGTTGTGTGGTTTCTGAGGGCTGCAGGGCCTGTATGTCGTGTGCCGAGATTAGGAACAGAATAGACGTTGAATGCAAATATTGAAGTCTTGTGCTCGCCAAGCAACAGAGTTTTGGGGTCAGGCCACTTACCTGGGACAGGGCCCCCTGGGTAGGTCCCCAGTAACGGCATGGCAGGCCTTAGTCGTTCATTGTCTGGTTTCGGAAAGTGTCGCTCCAGCACGTGCTACCTCTGGTTGTTCATGGCTTTCGTCCGATCCGCCCTGGTCACAGCAAGCTTCCTGCCGGCCCTCCGGTACTCACAGGTGCAGACTGTACTTTCGAGGCTACTCCTTGGTTCCTCCCTCTGCTTCCGCCAAAGCTGCAGTCTGCAGACTGCCATTCCGTGCTGAGTACTTTACTTATGGCAGCTTGTTTCATTCTCTCAGTCGTGTCCAGTGACACAAGCCGGAGTCGAGGCACGCGGTCCACTCACTTTCTGACTGCAAACCTCTGCTCCTAGCCTTGCTGGTTAAAGTCAGGCCAGGTACTTGCATTTCTGTAACTTGAATTGTGTGCTTGCAGTTCAGACTCTGCTAAAGTGCCTTATCCACACTGGATCCGGATCGAGCATTCCTCACTAATACCAGCAGAATCTCTCTGAACATCCTTGAACACACATGCTGAGAAACGTGAAGGAGAACTGAAATGAGGAATGCAGGTGAACGGCCCAGGTGGGGGGAGACAGACAGGCAAGATTCACCATTATCTGAGTGTGCGTCTGTACCCAGAAATCCTCAGGAGGCCCAGCCAGATTTACATGTTGTGGTCGAGCATAAAACCAACACGTCTTCTTGAATCCAAGTGGGTAAGCAGGGCTTTTCAGGAGTCTAATTTTCCTAACTTAGATAGAAGCTTTAAACTAAGAAAAGAAAGAAAACAAAACAAAACAAGCAGCAAGGATGAGGTTTTGTCATTCCTGTCTTTTAGGAGCCCCGGTCCTTTCCTTTAAGAGTTTGAGGGTCCATTTAAACTGACTCCCTCTTACCTAACCGTACAACCTTGGGCAGCTTCCCTAACTCCCTGAAGTTAAAGTTTATCGCTTGTAAATTAGGGATTGTAATTCCAGGTCCAGACGGTACAACAGACTTCTTTTTTCTTTCTTAAACTGCAGCCGTTTGGCTCCGGCCTAAGTGTGTCAGATCCCGTCCCAGCCTGGCCTTGTGTAGAGGCAGGGGTGGGCCTGGGCGGTGAGGCCAGCAAGCCCACCTTGCTCGGGAGTGTGGGCCTTGCTCGCCACCTGGCAGGGGAGTCCTGGGAGCCTTCAGCAGTTTATGGATGTCCTCCAATGCAAAAGTAACTGAAGGTCAGCAGAAGAGTCTGCCGTCAAACAGGTAATTAAGCATGACTTTATTTTCTGAAGTGTGTACGTTGGGTGAAATGTGTTCGTCACTTGTTGTATTCTGAAAAAAACAATAAAAGCCGAAACCAGTGAAGAGACTAGCCTTTCTTTGCGAGGATGGATTTATATTTCTAGTCTGTCTGCAGGTGTGAATTCATCATCCTTTTAATTCACTCTGTGGTGTTAATAGTGTGTCTGCCAGACGCAGAGATACGACTTCCTCAGAGAAGGTAATTTGTGTTGAGCTGCTGCCTTGTGCACAATAATTGAAATAGGTTATTTAGAATCAGGTGGGAAGGCTGGCTCCTCCGGGCCTCTCTGTGGGAAAGAAACGTGTTAATTAATCTCATTTATACACACCTTTTCATTATTAACATTTAAGGCAACTTTAATTTTAAAAAAATTACCTTACTAACTTTTGAAAAGAAAACATTTGGGCTGGGGATTTAGCTCAGTGGTTAGAGTGCTTGCCTAGCAAGTGCAAGGTCCCCGAGTTTGATTCCTGGCACCAAAAAAGTAAATAAATAAAATAAAACACTTGGTTTCATTATCAAATGCAGAAAAGTGTGTCACACTTAATATCATTTTTGTAGGTATTTTTTTCGGGGGGGGGGTGCTGTTTAGTGTCCAGTACTTGCTGTGTGTAGTTGGAACAGGCTGCCTTTCTTTTTCCAGAAGTTTTATTATGAAGAACAAAAAGTCTCATTTAGACTTTGATTTCAGTATTTGCCACTACATTCCTTTTTTCACTGCTGTGAAATGTCAGTTGGGATTCCCTTTGTGGAAGATACTTTTATAGTAAGGTAGAGACATCCCACGTTAGTTTGCTTTTGCTAGCAGGGGGTAGAATTGGAGCATCTGCTGGAGGCGTTCAGTTAATTCCCTTTATGAGATCCGGAGACCACAAGTGTGAGCTGACCGCCTCAGATTTACCTAATTGTTACTGGATTGATTGACATTTAGGGGTTCAGAGACGGGGGCTCAGGGAAACAAGCGCACTCTGGGATATGTAGTCACTTCAGAGAGCTGCACCTTCATCAACTTCCTTATGTGGGTGTCTCAGTGAGGACTCAGTTTTAACCTCTGTAAAATGGATATCAGTTCTTCTCTAATGGAGTCACTGAGGTTAAAATATCACCAGAAATGAGTATCCTAGCACTGATCTTTAATAAATGTTATTTTTCTCAAAGAAATGTTTCTACTCTCTGTATAGGAGCATATGTCATACCCACATGTCATGAAGCTAAGAAATGCTTGCACAGGTTTTGTGTTCTTACTTGGTACTGTTTGCACACGAGCTAGAGAAGTACAGTATACTTTCATCCCATCCTTTACTCGGTTTTCCGTGCTTCACCGTTATTCTAGATTTAATGTTTTGTATTTGTAAGGGTTTTTCTATTTCCAGAATACTTCAATATTCATCGATGAATTCAGTCCTAGGACAGATACGTTTAGAGCATTTTGAATGTGATTTTGTCCCCACTCTTTCCTGCCACTTCGCTCATGTTGAGTATTCAGTGGTGGTTCTCTTTGTTGCTCTTTAACTTTAAATAAAATTTTATTAGTGCATGTTTGCTGTGCATACTGTTTACATTCAGTTTAGGGAGTAGATGCCCTTTAACATATCTCAGTTCTTGTCATTTCTGCCTCCTCCTTCCCTCCCTCCACCCTCCATCTCTAGATACCTTTTCCCTTTACAAAAGGTCTATCTCCCTGCTTGCTGTTATATGCCTTTGTTTTTCAGATTTCTTTATGCTTTGCATTTGTCATATGAAAGAAGGTGTGTAATATTTAAGCTCATGTGCGCCCGTGTGTGTGTGTGGTGTGTGGTGTGGGGGGTGTATTTAACTTAGCATTATGGGTTCAGGTGTGTCATTTTCCCACACAGGACTTTTTATCCATTCGTCCGTTGGTGGATGCTTCCCTTGAGAAGATGGGGGCTGCTTGTTTCTGCTCACCTTTTGCTGCCTTGTGGCCACCTCAGCTCTGGGTCAGGGCTCTGCATTTTCAGGAGTGGATTTTGCCCTCCCTCGGGACGTGTAGAGGCCAGATGAGAGGGGACCTAGGCCCTTCATTCACGGGACGCTCACCGCGCCTGTGACAAACCGGTGATGGGACAAGTCTGGCTTGGTAACACACCTCGGCCTTGCGGAGTGCTTTCTCTTATCTGTAGCGTTCTCAGTGCTTATTTTCTGCTCATACACTTCGTGGCTGAGTGAAGAGTGAGAACCACTATAATTTAGATCTTCACTTAGAAACTCTGCAGCTTTGAGTGTAAATTACTGAATTTTCTACCTGGACAGCGTGGTTCCTAATGGATGCCACATTGGGCTGGATCAGACTGTGCACTGCGTGAGGCCGGGCCTCTATTCACATCGATCCCTCCTGTGCCTTCGCAGGATTGTAGGAGACTCGCATGAGCCCATGACAAGAGCAGTCGACATAAGGGTGAAGAATATAGACACGAGAGCAAGTGGTTAGGATCGTAACTCAGGCTTTGAAGTTATGAGCTGTATGATTTTGGACAAGTTACTGACCTTTCGGTGTGTCAGTGTCCTTATCTTTAAAATAGAAACAGCAGTTCCTATCTCAAAGGAACGTTTTGAAGGTCAAACATGTTAATATTTATAAAGCACACTGGGTAGTCCTGGCGCTCGGTGCACAGCCCGTGATTATTAGCTGCTTTTCTTCTTGTATGAAACTTGGTGTAGGAACTGCTCTTTGCCTGGTAGTTCTTCTTGCTATCATTGTGTAGGACTTGCCTTCACCTTCAGGGCCCTTCCCGTTAGGTCTTTCATGAGCTTATTACGTTTCAGTTGTAACTGCCTCTTCCAGTTGCATACTGCCAGAAGTATGACCATGCAGTCTAGTTCAGACCTCATGCTGCTTTGTAGTGTGGATGTAAAGTAGAAAGCACGTTCAGGCCAGGCCAGTGGTCTGCACCTGTGCGGGGCTCTTGGCTCCCAGCCCCTCCGGCCTGTCCTGGCTGGCATTAGTTGAAGATGTCCAGTTCCTGGCATCTCCTCTGCAGGGAGCGCCTGTTCTCCGGGCTTCAGGCTCCAGTACAGGAAGGGACAGCAGCAGCTGTACTCGGAGAAAGAACATTGTCTCTTCTCTGAACGAGTTCATAAACTATCTGATTGTTTAAGATTAGCACACACAGTAGTGAACAGTGGGAAGTGCAGTTCAATTCTAGGACACGCGTCCAGGTCAACAGAAACAAGCAGGGTAGGAGAGAGTCAGATCTGTGAAAGGAGTAGGCTGGGCTTTGGGCGGTGTGATAAGGCCAGCGCTCATGGTGGCGCTAACAAGACTGCACATGCGACATGTGCACGGCACATGTGAGGCACGGCACTTTGCGTGCATCTACACGTTAGTTCTTACAGTAAGTCTTCGAGGCAGTAGCTATCGTGTCTATTTTAGAAATGAGGAACCTGACGTTGCCAAGAGATTTTATTTAGTTGAGATTATGATGCAGGTTTATTTTCTTAAATTCGCAATTTTTGAGATGCAGCATTTTTTAAATTGTTATTTTTGACTGATCATGCCTGGTAATTTTTCAGAAAATGAATTTTTAGGGAGTTTTAGATTTATATCTGCTTTATAAATGAAAGTTTTTATGATAACCTCTCCCCCTAAAGACGTATAATTATCAACAATAACACATAAAAGATAAAAAGCTTTCATGTTATGGAATGTGGGGTAGCTTATGTCAATCTTTCTTTTTAATAATTTAGGTCAGCACATTAGATTTTAGTGGTTTGTTATTTTTATGATTAAAAACAACTGGTAAAAATCATTTCCAGAAAGGAAAAGGATAGAGTAATAAGTTTGTAAAGTATTTATGTGGTAGACTTCTGTATGTATTTAACTTCTATCTACCTGGGTGCTAGTAACTCATCAGAATTTGCTTTCAAACAACCTTAATAGTGTGTTCTTGTCTGACTTTTTTTTTTTTTTTTTGTGGTGCCGGGGATCGAACTCAGGCCCTTGTGCTTGCAAGGCAAGCACTCTAATCACTGAGCTAAATCCCCAGCCCCTTGTCTGACTTTTTATACGTAATATAAATTGTGGATCATTGGCACATGTTATTAGCAGTTTCTTTCTTTTTTTCTTTCTTTCTTTCTTTCTTTCTCTCTCTTTTTTTTTTTTTTGGACAGCCCTGTGTTTGGAAATATACTTTGATTTTTATGGTGTTATTTAAAGGAAAAATACTTTATAATTTAGTCACTCTTCAAAGAGGCTGTCTCAGTTTCATTTTGATTTGTTTTTAACTACTTTTTTCTGGTGGGAGGAGGCTGTGCCCTTGTAGCGTCACAGAAGACTGTTTTGGTTCTAATAGAAAGTCAAAAAATTTTGAAGTAACTAAACATGAACACCCAACTATCTGGTGATTAAAGTTGGTAAGTTTTACATTGTGGGTTACCTTGTGTTGATAAATACGGTAATCAATGATTGTTATTGGCTTACTCATTTGCCAGCGTAACAGATAATCAATAGGGCGAGTGTTGTGAGTCCTCTGATTGGGGCGGTATTTCTCAGTGGCTGTTTGCCTGTTTCCTTTTCGTTCACAGATCTTTCTGTGGGTTAGTGTTAACAGTCCTGTGTGTGTTTGAGTCCCCCGCACAACCCGATGCCCCACCTAGGAGGCCTGCCTTCCGTTGTGGTGTACGAGGTGTGACTATAAAGTGGGAGACTGGTTTCCACTTTATGGACACACCATGTATGTAGAATCTACTGCCTGCTTGGTGACGTTTCCTTTCGCAGTGCCTGTGTGGAGCAATGTGTGTAAGAATTCTTTGTGGCCCTTCCTTTTTGTCTTTTCTTACAGTGTCTTGGGATGTTAAAATTGAGCTCTAGTGCTTAGCCTCATTAAGTCTGCTCTTTCATCTCTTTTTCCCCTCAAAATCTGCACTGTAAATTTAGGTTCAAAACATTTTTCCTTGACTGGCTTATCTGTTCTGTGTTCCTTGCACTCATCATAGGGGTGCTTCATAGAAGACCTTGTGATCATTGACTTTTTACTTAGGTCTGTCAGGTAACCTAACTTTAGTTAGGAAATTAAAGTTTCATGAACCGAAAGATGGAAGATCATTCAAATTTGCTATGATCATGACAAACATTACTGATTTTAAGATCTCTCTTAAAAAAGATGGTAAAATATAGAAAAACAGGTTTTTCCATCAGTGTTAACTTTCTTGTTAGGTTCTGGCAACGGTGGGATATCACTCACGTTTGATGTGAATTAAGCAGCACAGTGTGGATGGAAGCAAGATAGATACATGTGTGTCAAACTCTACTCTTTGAGCATTTCTGAAAACAACTATTTTAAATAAATCACTGTAAAATTGTGGACCTGACTACTAATATGTTCTTAAACATATATGAACTAAAAGGAAAAAGAAAAATGCAGTAGTGCATGCTATTTGACAGGCCGGGTCAGGAGCACTGCAAGCTTGAGGCCTGTCTGTGCAATTCAGCAAGATCCCGTCTCCAGACTAGAAGAGAAAGGGCTGAAGATGTAGCTCAGTGGTACAGTACATTTCCCTGGGCCCAATCTCCAGGCCACCCTCACCCCTAAAAAAGGGGAAAAAAATGCTCTCAATTTTCAATCCGTCAGTATTCTACTGAAAAAGGGGGATTTGTGATAGTGATGTTCTTTGTGGGTCATTCGTCTGCGGTCAGTTTAACGTGACAGTGAGTACTGTGGTCTGTCGGAAGAGCAGACCCGCGTACAGTATGTATCCATGGGGCTGTGAGGCCTGCAGCAGATCTTTTCATTTCTTTCATCTGTGTCAGATTATAAGCGTATCTTCCACAGGGCTGTGTTATGAAATTATTAACAGTTCTGTCTGTGTGTGTCCTTCCTGATTTCTTCTTAGGACCCCATCATACTGGGTGAAGGCCCACCTAAGAGCCTCATTTTATCTTTAAAATTTTTTTTAATTTTAATGGTTCATTTTAGATGTACATAGTGATGACATTCATCGTTACCTCATTTTATCTTAATGACTTCTTTAGAGGCCCTTCCTCCATGCCCGCCACCTTCTGAGGCACTTCTCAGCATAGGAATTTGGAAGGAATAATTGAGCCTGTAACAGCGAGGCCACAGTGTTAGGTACTTTTCAGAAATGTTTATTGCTTATGATGAGGATGCTCCTTTAGTGGCCGGTGTCAAAATAAGTAGTGTAGGTAAGATGTGTCACTGTGTCCTGAAATGAGAGGGCCTGGCTCAAGCTGCGGTGGTCAGGCGTTCACATGAGAGCGTCAAAGTTTTAACTGGGTCATGAGGAGGTGGTGTGAGTCGAAGCAGAAGGATTAGAGGTCGGGGGTTATGAACTGTCTTTAAAATCTGAACCTTGGAATGGGCATAGTCTAGTCAGAAGAGTGTGAGGTAGCAGCTGTGGCTGGAAGAGAGCTTCATATTTGAAAGCACGAGAGGTTCAGAGCCTGTAGGATACTGACATTCTGTAGGATACGGGACATACATGTTAGTCTTGCTTGAAGGCCAGGCTGAGTGCTCTACTTGGAGCTTCCTACTGATCGGGAGCATCTGTTAAAGATTATTGAACTGGCAAGTGATACGAGAAGAATTGGAGGAGAGTCATATGCGTTTCTCCGCCCTACACATTTCTGTATAGCTTCTACAACGTAAGCATGTGTACTCACATTGCTCATGGAATTCAGATACCTCCTCGGAGCCCTTGAGATGATCTTGGTAGCTCCTGGTGGTGGTGAGGTAGCCGAGCAGTCTCGGACAGGTGGGGTGTTCTGGCGCCGCGAGTGTGAGGGGTTGGCTGCCCGGGACGGCACTGTGAGGTCTGAGGACCCTGCCAGACGCCATCCTGTTGGGCTTGTGTGATCACCGGCAAAGTCAGCATTTTACGGAGACTCCTAAAGTTGAGTATTACTTTGGGTTATTAAAATATTTCTTACTTCTCACATTTCTTTTAAATATTTTTACCATTATTATTGTGTGAACCACATTGGCTATATTTATAAGGACAGCATTCTTTCTTGAAATGTAATATAAAATTTCATTACAAAATATGTAGCTGGGTTCCATTTCATAAAGTTGATTTACTTCACAGAGCTTTGGAAATGCCTTGGCCAGTAGTTTTTGATCTTTGATTAAAATGTCAGGTAATAAAAATATTATGTGAGATGAGATATATCTGAAATAAAATCTAGGGTGGAGAGTTTGACTGTATCCTCAACTTGGAAAGTTTGGTGCATTATTTATTTTTGAAATCTCTTTTAAAGTAAAAAATTAAAAGGTCAAAGTGAGAAATAATTTGAAAGTTAATTTTCAAAGATTTAGATGGTAATTGAATTGCCTGCATGTTTTCAGTGTCAAAGTTTGTCTTCGAATTATTGTTTAATGTGAATGTTAATGTCAGCACATCTTAAATTATTTCATGAAAGTAAGGGCCAACAGATGCCTTTTATCTCAGAACTGTCTGAGATGCTAAATTTCTCTTTTCTTTTACAAATCTGAAGGGCCAGAGATTTAGCTGCTTTTCATGTTTCAAGATGGCCGTTTTAGTCATAAGTGATCTTTCATGGAAAGTCAAATTACATTCAATACAAGGAAATACTCTGTGTTTATAAGTGAAGCATCTCATTATAGTTATTGTACTACAGCTCTTATTTACCGTGAGCATCATTTCACAGTATAGATCGCCTGTACACTAGATTCCTTAAAATTCTTCACCATCGGACATTGTTACTTTCTACTCTTAATGTCAAGGGACTATTTTCAGGGACAAGTGGAGGTGGCGTGGTCAATTTCTAATTCAGCCATGTGTTTTTGGAATAGGTGATAGTCAGGTTAGAGCATAACAGAAGAGAAAAATATTTGGCATTCTGAAGCAAATCAGGTTTTAGGGTCTGCTTTAATTTTAAAAACAAAAGGTCTACTGTTTCTAGCCAGAAAACCAAATATCTTGGAGTTAAACATGGAAAATGTTTATAGTGTTGTATAGTTTTATTACTACAGACAGAAGGAAAACAGTTTATAGAGGACCTTTCAGCCAGGAAGAAATGTTATACAGGCCAACAATTAAGAGGTGTACAAAAATGTCGTTTTGGTTTAGGGAGAGTGAATGATAAGATATTTGAGCCATTCACTTTGAAACAAGCGTCAACCCTTTTGGCTTTTTTGCAGTGCTAAACAGCCAAGGGTAAAGGTTTTGTTGCAGTTATCCTTAAAATGAAGGGCATGTCTGTCCGTCTGTCTGTCTTTCTAAACCCATCTTCCTTGCTCCCTGAAATGCCAATTCGACGGCTGCAGTTCAAGTCAGTGCTTTTTACTAAGTGCCACAAGTCACGTGTAAAGGATGGTGACAATAAATACAAAAGGAGTCTGAGTCTGTTGGAATTGAGGAGTTGCCATACCAGACCTGTTACCAGTTGATTTTGTTTAGAATGAAAGGGAACTAAAGTGCTGTCTTGTGCTATTATTTAGGTTTTCAGTACCTCCTGGCTGAACATATTGGTATCAGTCACTGAGCTACTCTTTTCTCAGCTAAATCTAGTCCAGGAGTCAGGAAACTCGGGTCTGGGAGCCAAAATCTAGCCCACTGCCTGCTTCATTTCTCTCTCATTTATTACATATGCAGCATATATTTACTATTATTTAACATTTATATACCAATATTTATATTTATTAAACAGAGAACACATTTATTTTATATTATATATATCTCATATATTTATATATTTTTAAATTGGAACCCTGCAACTCAGTTGTTGACAGTCTGTGGCTGACAGTGGATACGTTCCTGCTACAGTAGCGGAGTAACTATGTCAGAGGCCATGTAGCCTGCAAAGCTCAAAATATTTATGATTTGGCCCTTTAGAAAATATAATTTGTTCTATTTGAGTTAGGGTCTCCCTGTGTTGTCCAGGCAGCCTCAAACTCTCCTCCTGCCTCAGCTTCCTGAGTGGCTGGGATGATAGGCGTGCTGCAACACCATGCTCATTTTATTGAAAAATTTTGTTGAACCCTGAACCAGTCTATTGACTGACTTCATTTGTCTTTCTTTGAAATGCCTGTTGAAATCTTTTTTTTTTTTTTTTTTCTGTTTTCCCGTTGGTCTCTTCCAGGCTACTTATTTTCACCTCATATGTCCACCACTATAGTTTCCCAGTTAACTAGTTAAAACCTTTCCTGGATCATTTCTAATTTTATCACTTACCTAGCCTAGCAGATGTGCCATAGGATGGTAAATGTTCTTAAACAGGGTTCACGCCCATGATCAAAAAGGACAAACTCCCTGTTCCCTCCTACGGCAGGTCATAGCGCTTGCCTTGCACGGGTCTGTGTTCCTGTTGTATTCTACCAATACGATTTCCTCTTGTTCCCAGGAGCTTGTTTAACGTACTTGGAGAATGCCCATGTTTGCTGGGAAACCCGGGACGAGCCCATGTGTTGAGTTTTCCTTTGTTTCTGAAGTAGTAGCAGCAGCTCCTGCTGGTCACTTTGCCACCAGTGTAACCTAGCCCGGTCTGTCCTCCACCCTGCTTTCTGAGTGATTTTCTGGAGTTAAGGTCTTCACTCATGCACAGTCCTGATTACACCCTGCAGCGGTGCCTCACCCTTTCCATGGCGGACTCTGTGGGCTAAATATCAGTTTGTTGCATTTCGCTCAAGGCGCCGGGTGATGTGTAGCTCACACGCTGTCCTGGCAGGGCTGGCTGTGTCCGGACTTCTGCTCGCTCTCTCTCTTCCTTGTGTGGGGTAACACTTCTGTCTGAAGCTTGCCTGCTCCGCTGCTTCCTCCCAACCCTTTTGCGCCCTCATGAGATACCCTCGTTATCCCAATACAGAGGCCACTTTCAGCGGGAAGTGTGCTCCCTGCCTCCTGTCCTGTCCTCCACTGTCCCCTCTCTCACCGCCGAGCCTGAGGCGTGCCCGTTACGGGGCCCTTGGTTGGTGCAGCCACGGTGCCTGGACGCGCCTTCTAGCTTGTCACTCTCCCTCAGGCCGGCTAACATGTGTCTTGTTTGTGTCATCGGATTGGCAGTTCATGAGTGTCTTTGTAGTTTACAGCTACTTCACCCCAGACCAGACCTGCCTCCAGTGTGTTGAGCAGGACCTGGCACACAGCACGCAGCTGACACTTGGTTGTTGAGTGAGTGAATTCATTCATGGAGCTCACAAAATTTGTCTTCTATGTTGAACGTGTGTCTTATGGAACAGAACTCGGCAGTATTGATTATACTAATGAAGCCATGAAGAGTGCTTTTTAATACAGAAGGATTCGTTCCTCACATCTGAGCAGACAGAAATAGCTCACATGAACCCTCCTCCCCCGGCTCCCCGCTGGGTTCCCGAGGGCCTCGTCTCTGATGCTGCGTGTGTGTGTGCACGCGTACCCCTACAGTGGAAGTAGATGTGGCTCTTAGAGCAGGTGAGCAGCCTGCCTGCAGCTGTGTGGCTGGCTAAACTAACCATCCTGAGGCTTGATTTTCTTACCCTTGACATGAGAAGTTTGTCCTAAATGTTCTGTGTTTCTCACCATGTGAGCATGTCTCGGAGTTTCGAGTTTATTCCAGCCAGCCCTTGGTCCTCCTTCTAGTCATTTGCTCTTACTGGAGGACCTTGCCTTCGCCTATCTGAATGCTTAATTTTCCCCACGACCATTTTCTTTTCGTGGTCCTGGGGCCTCGCACATGCCAGACAAGCACTCAGCCACGGAGCTGCGCCGGCAGCCTGACCACATCGTCCTCTGCTTCTCTGAAGAAGTCTCTCCTGGCTCCCGTGCTCAGTCGTAGTCCACAGCACGTACACCAGTGCATGATGCACAGAGATGGTCAGTCATGTAGCAGCGTGCAGTTTCTAAGTAAATTGGCAGGCATTACCCACTACCCCGTTGTTCTTACCTCAACACGTTCACAACCAGCTCATAATTAAATCACTGGTGGCACATGTATAACTGTCCCAGTGGGTGGCGGACTGCTCTTCCTCGTGCACGTGCTTTGGAAAGAATAGATTTTGGTTTAGCCCGAAAGAGTAAAAGTGTGTGTGTTCTCATATTTACACATCCTCACGGGAGGACTGACAGGACAAACACATCTTCCGGTTCTCAGCAGCCGTGACCAGTGTACGCACTGGCCACGTAGGGGCCCGACAGCAGAACGTCCGTGGACTGGAAAACACAAGGAAACGTTGCAGAGTGAGTTCACCAGCGTAGAGGGAAAGTGTTCGCTGGCAAGAGCACTTACGGAGAAGGACACAGGGCCACGCGGTTGTAGAAAGAAAGATTTGGAATCTCTCAACACAAAGTCTTGGCTTCGAGTCCTTTAGTTTAAATACTGACTTTTGAAATGGGAGTAAAGTTGATATGTATGCCGTGTTGCGCTGTCTTTCTCACCACATGTTAAGGGCCAGTGACACAGCCTTGTTGGATAACGAGTACTGTGTTGCTTCTGATTTACAGCCCTGGTAATTTTTCTTGTTCTGGGAATATATTGCTGGAGAACAGATGTTGAAGCTAAAATTAGCTTCAAACCTACCTGAGTAAAAGTGAGAATTCTCATATAATGGACTTGCAAATGTTTAGATTTTAAAATGGTATTTAAGTGGGTAGATGGAATTACCCTTTTTCAGACTATCAACAGAACAAAAAATACAATCATAAAAACAAAAATAGTACCAGGAGTAATTGCGGTGATAGTTCATTTAAAAAAAAAAAAGAATACTTAAGTACCTATGGAAAAAAGCAGTGTAAAATTTTTGCTTACAAGAAAAATAGACATGTGTTTGCTTATGCAAAGTGGAAAAAGTATACTGTGAAAAAAATGCAAATTTCTAGATTGGTTA
This sequence comes from Hystrix cristata, assembly GCA_004026905.1. NCBI lineage: Eukaryota > Metazoa > Chordata > Mammalia > Rodentia > Hystricidae > Hystrix > Hystrix cristata. The sequence continues at coordinate 121,215 of PVJO010002957.1, forward strand.
CAATGTTTTTTCAAAGAGAAATCCATTATGGGTGGATAATCTTTCATGAATTTTTTTGTATTGAAGTATATGGAAAATCTAGTAACTGGACAATTCCATATCCTTCACTTGAGTTTGTATGTAGGCCATGAGTGCTCTCAATAAAATCTATGACAACTCTTATGCCTGAAAAAAAATGTTGCATTTTACTAGTTGAAAGTACACATAAAAGTCGAAAACCTAAATGCTGTTGACTAACTGTAGATTATTGCTAGTGTTTGAAATGGTAGATTTACACTGGAAAATGTTCATGAACACAGCAGCTGTTCCCTAAGAGATAGTGTGGGGGGAGTTTGGGGCAGGTTCTTGAGGTCTCAGGAGGGGAGTGAAGGGCCTTGAGAAATGGTAGCCTGTGATGGAAAGACGAGTTGGTCTTGGGCGGTGGCGGGAAAGCCAAGTGTCTGAACTGTATTTATATATTTATGTAAGGGCTTAGAATCCACGAAACAACATTGGGCTGCATGTCATGTTCAAGTCCTGTAACTCTGTGGAGAAAAGCATGAGAGTCGAGGGATGTTTTCCTTGTACATTCCTCCGCAAGACCAAGCCTGTTCAGACTTTCCTGCACCCTTCCCCTCTGGTTCCTTGGGGTGAGGATGGAGAGTCTTTGAACCGAGAAGGCTGCATAGAACCAAAGTTACTCAGAACGTAGGGACTGCTACAGATAGAGGCCTGCTACAGATCGCGTACATCAGACACATGTATTGTAAAGTAACTTTCTGTGATTATATTCCATTTTCTTTCATACTATAATTTTCATTTGCAAGTGTTTTGGCACATGTGAAAAAGATTATTTTCTGTTACGTATATTAGTAAGTGCAGTCTATTGATCATACTACTGTGGGAGCTTCAACCAGACCTAGAAATTTATTAGAACTCATGAGATAGTCCATCTTCTGGAAGAGTGATCGTTTTCTTTATCTTGCTTGGAGGATATTTCCAAAAAGGTGATCATAGTAACATCTTAGTAGTTTGATTACTTTTCTTCCTAATAATTATGCAAGTGTAAACTATACTTGTAACTTTACATTCAGGGAAGTTTTCTTCATTTTACTTTTGGTCATCTTTGGACTTTCCTAGACTCTCTGCAAGCATCAGCGCTTAATCATTATTTGTGTGGTTCATTATGCTTCAGTTGCATAGAAAGGACCAAAGCTAAAGACTGGAAGGATTAGAACTTGCTGGTGAGCCTGCCTCCTGTCTGCTTCCTCTGCATGAAAAGATCTCCCTGAATCTCGCTGAGGAAAATTCTCACGTTCACTGGGACCTAGTGAGCATGTACATGGCTTTTGGTTCTGTTCTGTTTTTTAATATGGCAAGTTTAGAAAGCTATCTTTATAGGCTGTATTTTAGATTTTTTAAATAAAAATGATGTATTGATTCTGGACAAAATATGTTTATTTAAACATTAGACACCCTACTTTATCAGCTAGAAGAGTATCATTGAAAAAATTGGCACTACTTTTTCAGCCACTGAAATGTTAGCCAGGGGCGGGGTAGTGGAGAAGCAGCAACCCCAAATGACACTGTGTTCCTTAGTGTCATTTAGCTTTGCTTCTGCAGTAAAGCTTAGAGGCAGCTCACAGAGTTGGGCAGGTGGCCGGCACACAGCTTGGAGATCCAGGGTGGAAACAGTGCTCCGGTATGTTCTGTGCTAGGTCAGTTACAATTTAAGATCAGGATGTGAGTTCCACTGTTGGTACCATTATGTGCCGAGACCCTTATGTGTTCTCAGGAAATTAAGTCTTTGCCATATGGGCGGGGGGTGTTCTGTCTATACCTCACAGCTTCTCACTGTTATTTTCTTTGTGGATATTTGAACATTTTGTCTGGGCAGACAGTTTGTCTACACCACATTGTGAGTCTGCTATATCCTGCGGATCACTGTGTCCACATTTGGACCCTGATAATACTTGTTCAATAGCCTGCAGTTATTAGCCTCCTAAATTGGATTGTTCAAAATCTGAAGTTCAGCTGGGTGCTGGGAGCCAGGTGACTCTGTCCTAGTACTCTGGGAAGCTGAGGCAAGAGGATCTCATGTGCCAGCCCAGTCTGGGCAGCTTACCAACTTAGTGAGACCCTGTGTCAAAATATCATATAAAAAAGTGTTGGGGATGTAACTTAGTGTGAAGGCCCTGGGTTCAATCCTCAGGACCACACCAAACCAACAAAACAAACAGAAACCTGAAGACCTTTATTTTAATATTGAGCAATATACTTGGAAAACTTTTAGCCTATTAAAAGCATTTTAACACTTGGAGTAGGGTATTTTAAAAGTCTCCTGTTTTCATTTTTTTATTAGTGTATGTGCATAGTACATAATGTTTACATTCCTTGTGTGGAGTTGGTACATGCCCATAGCACATCTCGATTCTTTTTTGTCACCTTTCTTCCCCCCCCTTCCCACATCGATCTCTTAATCCCCTTCCATTTTGAGAAAGATCTATCTCCCTACTTCCTATTATCTTTTATTTTGCCCCTTAGTTATATTTTGGGGTTCTTATGTAAGAGAAACCATGTGATATTTAAGCTTATGTGTCTGATTTATTTCACTTACATTATGGTCTCAAGGTGCATCCATTTTCCTATAAATGATTCAAGTTTATCTTGATGACAGAGTAGTACTCCATTGTTTATAAATACCACGTTTTCTTTATCTATTTATCTGTTGATGGACATCTAGGCCACTTCCAAGATTTAGCTATTATGAGTTATGCTAATATAAACATGGGCGTGTGTGTATCACTGTAATATGGTGACTTTAACTGCAGGGTTAAAAATCAGTGTTCTTGCTGAAATAGCACTCGGTACAGCAGAAATTTTTCTTCTGTGCTTTATTTTCTCCTTAATCCTTAATCTCTAATGAATTGAATATTTTACTTTTGAATCATACTTGTCTTTGCCATTAAGGTGTGAGCTTTATTTGGGGAGGGAATTTTGTCTATTTTGTTTCTCTCCCTATCTTCACTTCCTAGGAAAGTGCCTGACACGTAGTGTGTGTCATTAAATATTGGTATTCTGAACTAGTCTTTGTTACATAATTATGTCTTCAAGTTTATAAATCTGCCAAAGAGTTAATGATTATGGTGTTCCGATTGTCTTGTATCTTCACATGTAAAATGTGGTATTTTCACAAGTTTTAACATGTTTACCATACACTGAAATGTTTTGTTTCCGTACTTCAGAGTTACAGTTGGAGATTAGCGCTTCCTTACAAGCCAGGGTTATGTATTGTTAATATCTCTTATTTTGTATAGCCTCGTAAGCTACATTTTTTTTTATGGAGCCATTAAACTCATCGGAATGAACTAAACCATGTTTGACTGACCCTAGACACAGCCTTACACTTCCCGAATTTGGGACACGTTTCATTCTTCTCACCGGGCGGGGTAGCACTTTCCCCTCACTGCTCCACGGCGTGAATCATGGCACAGCAGGGTAAAAGATGGTGTTTAGTATTTTGAGTTAGTTATGTTTCCCAGTTGGGGATAATTTTGGGGAATCTATAATGTTTGATTTTTAGGGTAATGTATTCCTATGCAAACCCCCAAAACTATTGAAAAATCTTTAAAAAAGCACGCCAGTCTTCTCTGTCTACCTCAGTTAGCCTGGGACAGCAGTGGTTTGGGGAGCGTTTGCTCTTACTCAGTATCAAATGACAGGGAGCATTTATCACCTGCTCCTGATTGTGGGGCACCACGTCAGACACCTTGTGCCACGGAAACCTGGGCTTTGCAGTGTGACAAAGGAAAGCAGCAGCGATGAGGGACCCTGAGCTTTGGGAGCTCAGCAAGGCTGGTTGCCAAGTATGTTTCGTCCTCAGTGGGCTTCTGAATTAAGGGGCCCTATTGCTGAGTGTGGACAGATTTGAGTATCAGTCCAGATGTTTCTTATACAAGACCTGCTCTGTGTGGTGTACTTTTCATCTCTAATAAGCCAGCGGTGCTCTCCAGAGGCCTATTCAGTTTTGGAGCAAATATTAGAATCACGTGTGCACAAAGGCTGGCGAGAGTCTGGAGTCTGTCTCCCGGGTAGGAGTCTTCCGACCTTTGTACTCCTCGTGAAATGGGAGACCTGGGCCAAAGAATATGATAAATAAAAAGGACTGCTTTTCCCTTAAAGTAGATGTGTTGCTGTAGAAGGGTTCAATCTGACTCGGTAACATGTGTTTGTGTGTCTGTTGCTTAGAAAAGAGTATTTGAATTCAATACATGTATTTATCGAATTAATTGCTAGTAACAATAATATCTTGCTAAACTAGCTTATTATTCTGTTTATCTTTTCCTCAGTCACTCGAGTCTGTTAACTGCAGTGTTGAATTTCACATGACAATTAAGACATGATGTTTAAACATATTCTGTTCTGATTTAGAGATGTCTCAGTATAGGCATCAGCCTCCCGATTTTGTTTCTTGGTCTCACTGAATGTGTGTGTGTGTGTGTGTGTGTGTGTGTGTATTTGTGTATGTATATGTGTGTGTTATGTCTGTATGTTTAGTAGTGGTGATTAACCCCAAGATTGTTCTACCACTGGTTTACACCCCCAGTCCTTTTTATCTTTTATTTTGAGACAAGGTCTCACTAATTTACCCAAGCTGCTTCGAAGTTGCAGTACTCCTGCCTCAGCCTCCTGAGTAATGGGAATTACAGGTGTCTACCACTGTGCCTAGTTTAAAATATAGTTTTACTATTTTCTTAAGATTCCATCATTAGTTGCTTTGGTCTTATAATATACATTTAATTATAGTAAACAGAAAAATATAATGGAAAATGCACAAACTTTGGTGGCAGCCCTGTCCAAGTTTGTTATCTAGATACTACTTTCTCTGGATTTATAACTGTATACTACTTATTTCCTCCATGTATAAATAGAGATAATACTGATCTTGAAGTATTTAAACATTAGGAGTGGTGTTTTCATAAAACCCAGTTCATAGTAGATACTAAATAAATATCGGTGTCATAGTAGGAACTGGTAATCCTTACTCTTTGACTATACAGCATTTATCTACTGAAATCATGATTCCTGCACCTGATCAGTTTCTATAAACTGAACTACTAAGAAAAAAAGTATTTAAAAATATTAACATTTTAAAGACTCTGGTTATATGTCCAAGATGCTTCCCAGAATATTTATATCAGTTCATACTTGCAATAGCAGTGTAGAGAGCACTTTTCTTTCCAGACCCTTTCCAGCATTCTTGCTAAAACTTGCACTGATTCTCTCAACTGAAGCTCTGTTTTAAAATTTTCATTTATTTGATCTCCAGTGGAGTTGAGATTATCGTCGTGGTTGAGGCTGTCTGCTGCACACTGGATGATTGTGCCTGTTAATATTTTTCATATCAACTTATGTGTGCTCTTTATTTATTGGAGCTATTAGCACTTTGTTGTGTTTCTAAAGATGTTATTTATAGGTTAGAATTTATCTTCAATTTTATGAAATTTTTTTAATACTCAGTTTTTATAGGTTCATTTCAAATACTGCTTTTCAGTGTTCAGTCTCCTGTCAGCTGCCTTTACTGACTCCTGAATCCATCCCGGGAACGCACAGAGGTCCGTGTCCCAATTGCCACGTGTGTCCCTCATTCGTTCCCCACTTCGTCCCTGGTTGCTGTGCAGTCAGACGGGCTTCAATGCTGTTTGTCACTGGAAGGGTCCGATTATGGCCCTGTTGTGATATTCTGTGTCCCCGAATTTTTCCTTAGCACATTTTCTGTGAGGCCTGAACTAGGATTTAATATTTGATTTTACCACAGTTTATTGTTTATTTTATTTTACTGATTTAAAAAATAATTACATCAGTCTGCCCTGCCGCATTAAAACCTGTTCAGAGTACTGCCCGTAGTTTATGGTTTCGTAATCCCCAGATCTCTCAGCACAGCCAGGGAATGTAATAAGCACTCATTTTGTGTGTGTGTGTGTGTGTGTGTGTGTGTGTGTGTGTGATTTATATAACTTTAGATAGCTGCCTGCTCTCTACTTTGCAAACACACACGCGCGCGCACACACACACATACACACACACACGTTTATTTTTACCTCTGAAGAGAGCAGGAAGAGAAATGAAATATGAAGGGTTTGGGACAAAGATCGCGGGGTGTACTGCATTGTTTCATGCTCTGATTCATGTGGAGGCCACAGAGCCCCAGAATGCAGCCAGGAGACTGCTTCATCAGTTCTGAACTCTCCCAGGAGACTGCAGGGAAGAAGGTCTGAGATCCTCGGTAAAGGTTCCCAAAGTGATTGGCTTGTGGCGCTCTAGGGCCCACTGTGCGGGAGCTGGGAGGATGGCCTTGGTCACTGGGAGGGTCCAGGACCCCTCAGTCTCATCGTGGCTCTGCTGACTCGCTCTAGGAAACAGCCCCAAGAGTTTTCAGAGATTCAGGTCCTTGTTTGAAGACTGGAGTGATTTGGTGACAAACTCTTTGTTTTTCTTTAATATTATAATAATATTATAATATTACAATACCTGACTTTTCTATTTAATGATTTTACTTAAAGATTTATAGACAGTGTCATTAAAAGAAAATATTTTACTTTTCTTCATAAACTTTATCAGAATATCTTCGTATTTTTAGTCATGACTGTAACACCTGTACATAATAAAAAAGACATAATTTGGTGCTTTTAATGTCTATGAAGTATAGATGCATAAGGCATCATTCCAATTCATAGTGACTTAAAACCATGAGAACTATTTCATGGTGCCTTAAGATTTCTGTGGGGCAGGAATTTGTGTGGAGTTGGCTGTTTCTTCCAGGCATGTGGGGTCAGCCGGTCAGTGGCACTGAAACAGAGTGGCGGGGCAGCGAGTGCGCCCATCGCTCTGTTCACACAGCCTCTCGGCCTGTCCCTGGTCTGCTTGCGTGGGCTCACCGGGGATTCTGCTTGGCGTGGTCGCCAGCAGGCAGGCAGCTGGTAGTGTGCATCTTGGTGTCTCACGAGAGAGTATCATAGGATACAATCAGCATGGTGAGAATTATGCTGCCTTTTAGGAAGTAGTTTCTAAAATCAGCTTCATTTATGCTGTGGTCACATAGGCAAGGTGCAGAAATGTGGATGGCAGGAGTGTTGGTTCTGTTCTAAGACTAACGTGTGGGATGGCGATACTGTGGTCATCTTTGGAAACAGTCTTCCACAGTCCATCCTGTGACCGCAGCCACTTAGGCTCTGGCCCAGGCAGAGTCATCCTCATTCCTGTCCCTGGAACTCTCAAGTCTCGTTCCGCCGCCACGTTAGCTTGATGTCTGAGGTCTTGTCTTCTAAATCCTATCTACGTACAGAGCAGGCATGAAGCTCCTTGAATAATGAAAATTTAAGCTCTTTTGAACTAAAGAGACAAATTACCCGCCTTTCGTACGTAGCGCATTTGGAGGCAGGACAAGCAGGGCAAATCCTGTGGCAGTTCTTCTCAGCGGGGACAGTGGGTGGCCCTGGTGCTGTGCAAGTGCAGATGCTCAGGCTGCCATTTGCTTGAGAACTCAGTCGCTCCCTGCGAGTTATTCTTCGTGACTCATGGTTCTGGCTTCCAGTGTGCTCCGGTTTTCATCTTCTGAATCATTCTTTTTCCAACAGAACATGGCCTTTGTTTGTAGCTAGCAGTTTTCTCATTCTTCTTCCTGTCCATGAAAGTTTGGGAATCCAAAGGCGACTTTTCCGTTTTGTGTTACCTTTGTTTCCTTTCTGTCCCAGCTGGTACCTTCTTTTAACATTCTGTGAGGGTTTCTTATGTATCAATTCATAACTGCCTCCATTAGCAAAAGCCACACACCCCCATTTTTTTTTTTTGTTTTGGTGCTGGAAATCGAACTCAGGGCCTTGTGCGTGCAAGGCAAGCACTCTAACCACTGTGCTAAATCCCCAGCCCCAACACACCCCCGAATTTTTGAGATTACTTGTCACGAGCATTGCCTGTGAGGCTCCTGGGAAGCACCTTAAGACGGTCCTGTTGTGCATGCAGCAAAGCAAGTCAGTGGCTCTGTGTTGGTGTTGTATCGTCCCTGGCACTTGCTCTTGTTTTCAGGCTGTGTTGCTCTCTGCAGTGACAGGGCTGCGAGAGAGTTTTATTTCCAAACCCAGTGAGTTCTGTCTTTATTTATTTTTGGTTCCTTTAAATTTTGCTAAAAACTGAACATTTTCTTTTTTCACTCACCTACTTGTATCCACATCTTAATTAGCAAAAGAAAGCCAGGTGCTCCTTTTAATACTGTGCTTAAGAAATCTCTTTAGCCAGATTGCTGGAATTCATCAGGTATATTTTCTGTTTTCAACCTCCGTGGGCTGAATTTATTGCCATGTTTCCAGGTGCTCCCTGACCAGACTCCATACCTTCCAGGGATGTGGTCCTCTCTCTGTGCGGCCGTCAGAGTCCAAGGCCCTGAGCCTTTTCTGCTTCCCCCAGCTAGCTCTTCCAGGCCTCCCGCCTTCCGTCTGCTGTCTGCTGCTGAGGCCCATGCCAAGCTTTGAGTCCTTTTTAAAAATAGCGCCTCACTTTTGCTGTCAAAGCATTTTCCACTTACATCTATTGCTCTTTAACAGATAACTACAAATACAGTGGTTTAAAATGACAAGAACAATTGTATTGTCTTCATGATTTCTTGGGTCAGGACTGGGGCAGGGTAGTGGTCCTGGTTGAGGGTCTCTCGTGGGCAGTCAGATGGCGTCTGCAGAAGCTGAAGCAGCCGAGAGCTGTCCAGACACGTTTGACTTTTTTTTTTTTTTTTTTTTTTAATAGACAGGGTTTCCATATGTGGCCCAGGCTGGCCCTAAATCCTGATCCTCCTGCCTCAGCCTCCCAAGTGCTGGGATTATAGGTGTGCTCCAGCACGCCCAGCTTGGGTATATCTTTGTCCTGGAGTCTTTGTACTCTAGGTCTCTCTGGTTTCCTCCCATCGGATAATTTGGTCTTTCTGATGGAATAGCATCTTTTGGATAGTGAGACTGCTCAAGTGGTAGCTTCAGTTTTTGAGAACATGTAGTAAATTGGGCAGTGAGTGCAGATTTTGGATCTGGTTTTGGAAGTTATGTAACGTCACATTCAGTGTGATCATTAGGATCACCCCATTAAGGAAGACAGAATTTAGATCCTACTACTCAATGGGAGGAGTCTGCAAGGACATCTCAAATGTTCGGGGTGGGAAAGACTGTTGGGGCCATCTTTGCAAAACAAAATCTGCTGTACTTCTTCAGATCCAATGATTGTAGGTTCATTCAAAAGTTAGTAGAATAGCGATGTAGAGCTTTTAGGTTAAAACAAAAATCAAACCACTTTCTTGTTTTAACCTTTAAATTTTGCTATTTAAACATCAGAGAATTTCTGCTTAGCGTATTTAGTAGTACTCTAAATTTAATTTTTTTTTTCCCCCTGGGCAAAGCCACATTTATGATGGTAGGTGGTTCATGTTTTAAATTGCATCGAGTTCTCAGACATGCAAGATTTATGAATGGCAATAGTTTTAACTGGCTAGCTATTGAAACCTTGCATTTTGTAAGGAAAAAAAATGTCCGTAAAAAGGAGAAATTACATCTCTTCCTAAAATCAAGTACTGCGTCAGTACTGACAGATCATCCCAGTGATTCTTAAAGTTAATCTTTTAAAATATCAAGAGCTATATGGTTGAATTTCATAAACGTGAACCATCAAAACTTCACCTTGGTCGGTGAATGCGCAGTCTCCATTCCGTGGGCTACACAGCCTAGTTGATTTTCCCATCCTTACAATGTGTGAGCCACAGTGCTTTGGAAACTTTGTTTCGTGTATTTAGTCTGCATAAGCTGGCCCTGTTTACCAACTCTTGTTACTTTGGATTCTTCATTGTTTTCCAGACAATGTTCTTCCTCTGTTTTTTGCCTAGCAGCCAGGCATGTAGCAGCTTGAGAGAACCAAAGACCAGAAAGCTGTTATCTCTCTGAAATACAGATGTATCTTTCCTGGGCTGTCAAAGGACCAGGTTCCACTTAGCCCTCTTAAAGGATCAAGGTGATACAAAATTATGGAAAATACCAGGAGAAGTCATCACCATTCACTGTGATTATTGTACATAAGAAAGCACATCATGTTTTGGCAATCAGCTTGGCTACTGACAGTGAAAATTCAGTCATAGAAAAGTTAAGTTCCAACCTATGATTGCTTATTCCATGTCATAACCATAATTTTTGTCTCCTCAATTCACCTGCTGGTAAATTCCTCTAGTGAAATTGGTAGATTTGTTTTTTAAATTACAACCTGATTTTTAAGACTGTCAAAGTGTCTTTCAAACAAAATTGTAAACTTTTAAATATTTTTCAAACATAGGTAGTATTAAACCTATAAAAGCAGCGTGTAGCAAATATAATATGAAACAGTTGGAACTGGATTACGAGGTAACATAAAAATACCAGGAGATAGTAGATAATTGGAATGTCAGGTTTTGATAATGTATTTTCAGATCATTTCAGTTTACTTCTTTTAGTATCTTAGTCATACTGTGAAATACATGTAGCAATTTATTGTTATTATTGACATGTAAAAATTGAACTTGATGTTCATTTCCTTTAAGCAGGAATTAATGCTATGTTTTTTAGTTTTCTACTAAAAGTTGTTTATTTCTAATTGATCACTAACTCATTGATTACCATGGTAGTGTTTGTATTAAGTTGAAGTGTTCATCGTATAAGCCAAATTTTATTAATACTTGAAACACTAATCTTTCATGTATTTGGTCATTTATCCATTGATTCCTTCATTGCTTGTCTCCTGAGTGGTTTCTCCACCCTCCTCCCCCTCC